>NDGM011095323.1:0-19376 GCA_002564305.1 Octomys mimax | reverse complement strand
AATTTTATGGAGAAACAAATAGCAATGAGACAGTTTCAAAACCAATTAGTAGGACAGTTTCAAAAAATAATACATTGCATATTGTGGTCTTCTTAGTGGTTATTCATAGTACAAGATACAGACAGGATATTATTTTTAATACTTTCACACTAAACTACATGCCACTTCCTTATTTTTTCTTTTTTGGAGACAGATCCTGGATAAGATACAAAGTTGCCCAAGGTGGGCTCAAAGCTGTTATCCTCCTGTCTCAGCCTCCCAAGGTCCAGATATCACAGGCCTATTCCATTAGGTCAGGCTCGTGTATTTGTACATTAACTTGAGGTTAATAAAAATATCCCCCCAAAATGTAAATTCTCAAAATACATTTACAACCATTTTGTTCACTTTCAGACAGTCTAGTGACTTGTGCTGGATGACTCAGTTAATAAACCCATCCATTATGGATTTTAGTGGGTTTTTTTCATATTTATTATTTTCTGTAGAGTTTACATGGTTGGAGGTTTTTGATAGTTTTAATGTTTTGGATGTCAACATCTCTTTTTGGAAATTGTGGTGCCTCAAATATTAGCAGAAGACATAATTAAAATTTTCACATTTTTTCTTATATTATTGGATAATTTAAATATGATCTGAGAACTACATGTGTTTTAGACATGTCCTTTGTTTCAGGCCCATAAAGAATTAATTTAGGTATTCAGTGGAATAACATACTGTGACTGTTTGACATTTTCAGTTCCATAAAAGATTAATATGAAGAAAATTCAAACTAATGGCCACTAAACAATTTATACTTAGTATTGAAAAATACTTTGCTAAATAATTTCTGTGTGACTATTTTTTTAACAGCAAAATGATGTGTTTATCTAACCTCCTGTTTCAGGGCTAACTTAGTGCATTAGAAACAACGGTATTAATACTCAGAGCAAAGGAAGATAATCCCTTGGTTTGCAAATACATACTAGGCAGAGATGTTATTAATGAAAGTCACCTTAGAGAAGATACAGTCTGGGACTTCACAGAGAGCTTGGTGATTGAGGAGCCTAACTGGCAAGTACAATGTCCCGTGTTCAATCCCCGGGCACCACGTGCCATGCTGGCCCCAACACTGGGCACCACGTGCTGGCCCTGAGCCCAGATGTGGTGGCACATGCCTGTAATCCCAGCACTGAGAAGGCTGAAAAAAGAGGATCACTGAGCCTGAGTTGCATAGTGAGAACCTGTATCAAATAAATAATAAATAGTTAATTTAAGTACTCGATTATGGAATCACATACTGTGATTATTTGTCATTTTCAGTTCCATAAAATTTCTTTATTTAAATAGACAAATAATTTTTTTAAAAGAAGATAAAATCTGATCCTTTTATTCCTCACAGGCTCGGAGAAGTGAAATGGTTTTGTAAAAGGGACACAAATAGGTGAAGACTGGTTCTAATCTTGAAATTAGATCTGCAGATACCTGGACTCATAGGATTCCACTTTCTGTGCATTCACTGCCTTACTAGCAACATTCTAAGCAATATAAGAAATACAGAGGAAGCACAGAATCTTTAAATCATTTACCAAATGAACAAGGATCAGTTTTCATGGCCACATCCCTTAATAAAGTTAAAGCCATCAAAATAATTTGAAATGTTTTATTGAGGAAAGAAGATGAGGAAAAATTCCACAATGTAATCTGTTCCTGTCTCACTTATGATTAGTGATTTTCTATACCTAATGACATTTTATCTTGAAAGTAACTATGGGAGGGTGAGTTTTACTTCTTCCCTTTAATATACAAGGTGACTGAGGCTTAGAAAATAAAGTGACTTGTACAAGGGAATTGGGTTTATAAACACAGATGCTCTGTGACTTCAAACCCCTCACTTCAAAACACTTCCAGAAGAGAATATAGTACTGATGGATGTTAGAATAATCGTCTTTGAACTTGCCAAATGAATAGTTTCATATACAATCATGTACATAGTTAATGGTGGATCTAGAACGCAAATGGAAGTCTTCTTACATTAGGTTTCCTTCCCTTTATCTAATTAATCCTTCTCCTCCATTTCTTCCTTATTCTTTTAGAATAGAATCACAGTTACACCAGAAAAATAATTCTATTTCAAACTCCATGTTGAAAATGACTTGACAGGTGGGGGATATAGCTCAGTGGCACAGCCGGTGCCTGGCTGGTAAGCACAAGATCCTGCATTTGATGCCTGATAATCACCCCTCTACAAAAAAATAATAAAATAAAAACATGAAAATGAATTGAAAAAGAATAAGAAAAAATATTTAAATATGTATGATGCATATTACTTGAGTAGTTAAATTAATCAATTCAGCTAATTAACTTTTGGTGTAATGTTGTTCTAAGAAATCAATGTTTTTATTTGATTCTGGAATTAAAATATTTCCTTGGTTTTGTAGGTGTGAGAGTATCAGTGCCTGATTTTTCAAATCAGTCAATATCTTGTGTTGGGCTCATAGGAACCAATGTCTTCTTGCGTATCTATATGTCCTATGCTATCATTTCACATAGAATTACTTTGCGGATAGGATTTTATCCTATAGTAATAATACACATTTAAAGGATGAGAATATTCTCTGAACATGGAACTGTGAGTCGTCTCAGAGCCTAGATTTTTGTTGCTCATGTATTTGTCTTCCTGTCGATAATCCAACTTAAAATTCTCATCTGTTTAAGCTAAGGGGAGGAGAAAAGTTATATTACTGAACATACTGCTCAATAAAAGATGACCATTGTGTACAGGTAAGGGGCAGGAATATGCTATGAAAACAAGACAAGGCAAAGAGAAAGAATAAAGAAAGAGAGAGATGGTTGGATAGATAGGAAAAATTTACCTTATTGGAGCTGATTCTTCTTCACTTAGAAATATTATTCTTCTGTGACAATAAAAGACCTTGAAGTGTGGATATCATTAGAGTAGTGTGTGAAGGGAAGTGTTGGAGCCCTGCAAAAAGATAAAGTCTAAATGAAGTAAGCAAGCACTCAGAATCACCACCCAGATCGAAACTTTTTGTCCTACCCTATTCAGACAGAAGATAAATAGGATCTGCTCAATTATGTACTCTCCAAAAGACCAAATTAAATGGCATATTTTAAGAATTTGTTATTGTCTCAATGTGTGTCTATTAATTCATTCAGTATATTCATTTTAATTCTCATTTCTAATCCTATTGTGCATTTTTCATTCAGCATCTCATTCTGTTTAAAATTTAAACTTTTCTTTCTGCTGGAGAACGAGAGTGCTAAACAAGTACAAGAGCTGGTATTCAAAGGCAGATATCTTTTCATGAGTAATTCATGCTCACAAAGTAAATTATTTTTACAGTGGGCCAAGATTAATCTTTGTGGTGTTGCCCTGGCATATTCCATGGATTTAATTATTATTAATCTGGATAAATTTCAACTTTAAAAACATTAATTTAACTCACCAGGTCTCCTGGCTCATTAATCTTTTCAATAGTGCCACTTAGGATAAAGTGGCTCATCAAACAATAGTTATTTAATCATAAATATGTGGACGTATAATAACCAGCATCCAAGACTCATAGGATTGAAAATGGATTTTTATTTTTCAGCATTCATCATCTTTAATAATATCAGTCATTGCTGGAGATTTTTCCACTTCATTAGAAATAATTATTCATTAGTAAGCTTTTATTTTTCTTGGGTTCATACATTTAGGGACACCTGCAAACACACACATAAGCATAAACACACACACACACACACACACACACACACCCCTCTAGAGAGAATACAGAAATGTCAGAGAACTGCACTACCTTTACCTTCAGAATTAGCACACCACCTGCCACATCTATTTGAGAAACAGCCTGGATAAATGGGACTTGTAAGGATAAAGATGATAATATAAGGCTGTACAATTACTAGTACTGTTAAGCACTACCTTGCTTACTAAAATCCCAAAAATCATTTTTTTTTCCCATTTGAAGATGATATTTTCCACAATAATCCTGTATACCACGTACTATGTCTTTGAACTTTGGGTACAACACGCAAGATACACCCTCCAGCTCACCTAGGTAGTTAGCTTCATTGCCAATTTTTACATGAAGAATTCAAAGGAAGCACAATCTTTTCACAATTAAACAAGTCATGGAATTCAGCTCATAACTAGAAGTGTTTCGAAATAAATTCCATTAGACCTCCCTGGACTTTATTTTACTTGAACATCAGTTTAAATCTAAATGGTACAACTGATTACTGTGTGCACAGTGACAAAGCAATTTTGTTATGGAGTTGCTATTTTTAAAATAGCCAGTTTCATTCTAAGATTAATGTCATGCTAATTAAGGAATCAATCACTAGTGTAACATGGAATTGTGCTTCTTTTTGGTTTTGATTGTTTTTGTGTGATGTTCTGCATGAGAAAATTGAGTTTCAGAGAAAGTACTACTGTGAGATAACTCATGGTGTATGTACATCTATGAAGGTGTGACAGAAATGGGCTTTAGAATGGGCATGGTGGTGCCCACCTATAATCCCAAAGCTTAGGAGGCTGAAAACAGAAGAATCAGTACAAGTCCAATTTACATAGTAAGACGCTGTGGACCTTGTACTAAATGCATTTAAAAAGGATATGGGCTTTATACCCTGATCTGTTTGACTCTGAAGCTCTTATTTTTAAACATCTTGCTTCTAGAAAGCATTTCGTAAGCTACAACATCCCTTCTCAATGCTAGGACTGTGATATTGTTTTGGGCTTTGAGTCTTTTGCCTTTTGTATTATCCATTGATTTAAAGGAAGATGTCCCCTCTCTTATGTGAATTTTTCTGCCCTCACTTTTCTTTGGCTGCAAGCCATGTTGCTAATTCCTCGTGGTAGAAGGCTTCAGTCCCAGAGAGGACCATTTCTGCCCGGTGGTTCAACCACAAAGCTTCATTTCATGCAGTCAGTGATTTACCATTTGCAGCCAGCCTAGAAACTGGAGGATCCGTTGGACTGCAAAGCCCTTCTGAGACATGTGCAAAACCTACTTGCACTCATGATTTATATTGTTTGAAACAAACAACAGATAACCTTTCTGAGGCTATGGACTAGGGCTTTTTAAACCAGTGAATGAGCATGTCTCAGGATTTATCCTTACAGCTAACACGATCTCATTTTACTTTTTCTGGTTTTATACACTCGCTATACTGGAAATGTTTTTCACTTCAGATTTATTCATTGTGTTAACAAACACGAGTTGTTGGAAAGTTAGAGCCATATGTTTTCTGTAAATTAAATTTTTGGATTAGAGATCCCAATAGGATATGGGTGTCAGAAAGACACGGTGTATTACTTATGTGAAAGGGCATTATTCCTTCCTATGATTTTAATACTGTAGACCAGGAATTTGCCTTAAAATAATAATTCCCCACTTCAATTTTAGGTTAATTTATTGTGATTACTGTGAAAGCCAAACAAAATTTGTCTTAGACATTGGAAGTAGGGTGGCTAAAGAGAAAGTGAAACAAAAATTGTTAACATATTTTGAATAACTCAGAAGAGATTTTTCATTTTTCTTGGATCTATAAATAATAATAAAGAAAGACCATTTTAAATAAATGCATTCAATAGTAAAGCTTTTGGAGTTTAAACTCCTGATTGTTGTTTTCTGTGCAGATTTACATTTAATTACTAAAATCCAGTGGGATTTGCCTGTTGTTTCTCTCTCACTTTTTAATAATCAAGGGCAAGCTCCTATTCTTTCTTGAAACTTGCTAGGAATTCTGATTAAACTTTCTTGATTCTTCCTTGGAAAAGTCTGCATGTGAGTGATAGTAAATTGGTGACAGGCGTTTTCCTTCAGTATTAGCTCCTTGGGTAGCCCAGCCAAGAGCAGAATGTAAGCCCACAGATTCAAGGCTAGTCCAAGAAGCATGGGATTTAATCTCAGAGAAAGAAAGAAAGAAAGAAAGAAAGAAAGAAAGAAAGAAAGAAAGAAAGAGGAAGGAGGGAAGGAGGAAAGGAAGGAAAGGAAAAGAAAGGAAAGAAGGAAATAAAGAAATGAAAAATAAAGGAAGAAAGAGATGATGGATGAAGAAAAGGAGACTAGATGGAAGAAAGGAAGGAAGGAAGGAAGGGGAGACAAAAGTCAGGAGATAGGCAAGAAATATTCAAAAAATACACCTTTGCACTCACTGGAGTAACATATTTTCTACCTGTTGTTCATTTTTGTTACTAGAATAATAATTTCAATAAAATCATGTTTGAATGGGGATATAAAACGTATAAAATATCAGCTTCAACATGTTAGAAAGTAATTTTATCTCAAATATACATCTTGTCAACACCACTGACATAAAGTTAGATAAACAAGTTTAAAAAATAAAAAAAATGAATAGCAATTTCCTGACAACCAGCAATTATCTGCCCTTGCCCACAAGATAATTGCATTCATGGAATCAAACATAAGTGATTAATTTCAGTGGGTTAACGTGGAATATATTCTTTTACTGCTATTTTTGCTTATCTTTTTTAATTGCAACTCTGACATTTATATTGCTTGCATTATATACTAGCTGGCCTCCCCATTGGTTGGGTTTGTACAGTCCTTAGCTTCAAAGCAGTGTCAGAATGTTTGCATGTTTTGATTTTATTTCTTCTTCTAGCTGCATCTTCATTCTTTTGCCTCTAGAGTGTTCATCCTTTCTTCTCCAGATGAGTCACTCTGTTCTCAGCAGGATGAAAAGAGTCTCTACACTGATTTCCACAGTGCTGACACGACTCTACCCTCTCGCCCACAGTGGAGAAGGCTTCCCTTTTCCGCACAGTCCCTCCTGCATTTGTCATTGGTTGATTTCTTAATGATAGCTCTTCTTTCTGGGGTGAGATAGAATCTCAGTGTTTGTTTTAATTTGCATCTTTTGACAGATCAGTGATGTTGAACTTGTTTTTATGTATTTATTTTCTGATCATATTTCTAACATTGTGAAGTGTATATTCATCACTGATGACCATTTTTTGATTGATTCTTTCAATTTAGTGGTTCTGAGTTATTTTTCAATTCTTTACATGTTCCAGATATCAATCCTGAGGGACAACTGGCTAATTTTTTTCTTACTCTGTGGATGATCTCTTTAGTCTGTCAGTGATTATTTTTTCTATGCAAAACCCCTTTAATAGGATGATTTTTCAGTTGTTGATTCATTGTATTATTTCCTGTGCAATTAGGGTTCAGTTCATGAAATCATTGCCCATGTCTATGTCTTCAAGAGTTCTATTTATTTGCTCTTCCACCAGATTTAGTGTATTTGTTCTAATATTTAGATCTTTAATCTATTTTGATTTTAGGTTAGTGAACACTGAGAGACATTCTAAATATAATATATATTAATAACTAATGTGAATTACTACTAAATATATTTCACATCATTATAATATATTATGTATGAATTATACATTGATGTGTAGAATATTAATGTATAATAATTTGATATATGTTAATAGAATGTATAACATACATATATATTTGTGATAGAATATTTCATATAGGGAAGAAAAGAAGGTGTATAAAATAGCTCCACTGGGAGTGACCTAATTAAAACATTTAGGAATCATTTTAAGAAAGTGAGCAAGAGGACCAGGAGATAGCTCGGCAGTCTAAGTGCCTGCCTGGCAAGTCTAAAGTCCTGAGTTCGATCTCCAGTACCACATGCCATGCCAGCCCCGCGTTGAGCCCGGCACCAAAACTGGGTGTGGTGGTGCATGCCTGTAATCCCACTGCTTGGGAGGCTGAGACAGGAAGATCACTATGAGTCTGAGCTGTGTAGAGAGAACCTGTGCCAAATAAATAAATAAATAAATAAATAAATAAAAGATTTAAATTTAAAAAGTCAGCAATCCAAGATGCACACAAAGGCCTATGTTGCAGTGATTTTGCTCAATCCTATGGCATGCATACTTTCATTGGGGCTAATTTCAAATTATGAAGGGTAGGACACTGTCGTGGGAACTCAGTCCTTCAACAAGATGTGCTTGTGATCTACTACCTTTTAGGCACATTCACCAAGCCTGTTGTGCAAATAAACACAACCTTTGTGAAAAGATAGTGTCCCCAAAATATGTATTATTGATATACTGTCTGATGCCAGAGAAGAAAATAAGGTGCCAGAGAGAAATAGAGGGAGGGAGAGAGAAAGAGAGAGAGAGAGAGAGAGACAGACAGACAGACAGAGACAGAGAGATAGAGAGACAGAAAAAGACAGAGACAGACACAGAACAGAGATCGAGAGAGAGAGAACAGAGGGAGAGAGAGAGAGACAGAAGTAGATAAAACAAAGGGAGAGACAGAGACAGAGATAGAACAGAAGGAGGAGAGACAGAAACAGAGATAGAGAAAACAGGGAGAGAGACAGAGATAGAGAGATAGGGAGAGAAAGAGACAGAGAAGGACAGACAGACAGACAGACAGACAGACAGACAGACAGAGGCTAAACCTAACATGAGGTTGCTTTCTTTGGCTCAATATCCAAAGAATATATGGCTTGTCTATTTTGATGCAGAAGGGAGTGATTTGGAGTTGTTCAGTGAGTACTGCTGATCACGTGTGATACAGGCAGAATAGCTACGCCAAAAGGCCGGAGAAATGTATGAAAGCATTCTTTTTATTGTGATCATTTCTAATGACTGTTTGCTTTCATCAATTCTCAAATAATAAAACTATTTCATCTGCAGTTAAATTTTTTTCAGATATAAATAAACTCTTAAGTGATGTCAACTGTGAAACATTTTGATACATAGAAATGTCTTATATCCTATGGGTGCCTATATTTATTTTATATATACACTTGCAACCCACAGAAAACAACTGATTATCCTTGTTATTCTGGGCTCTGTGATTTTTTTTTTATGTGCTCAGTTTTTGATTTAGACATCTGGCTACTAAAATCCTTTCCTCCATATTTTATATGTCTTCCAATCCCACAAGGTATTGACTGCCCAGGCAGAAATGCAAGTGTCACTGTCAGGATACTTGGAATTTTCCATGTTTTTTTATAGTCAAGCAGGTTCATGATTCTGAGACATCTGATTAATAGAATTTTAGTGTCATGATTCCTTGCAATGACCTGCAGAGGTTTTGTCAACAATGAGCTGAAAACGCACATTCAAAGCACAGCTCTGAGCAAGGCCAGCGGTGTGACCTGTGTAACCCTGAAGAACTGGAAACCTCTCAGATGGCAGGAAAGGGCATGTGGGGAAATACAAGAAGAGACACCTTATCAGTGTGCTGAAGATAACATCTGGATTACATGTGTTTTGCAATCATGATTATCGACAAGAATGTTTTATATCAGTACTCTATCAGTATGTTCTGGATTTCCTGAATAATTTTCATACACATCTTTTCTGACATATGAGGGATCGATATTGCAATTTGATGTTGGCTGCTCTATTTTAACCTTAAAGGTCTTTGGAAGGCATGTGCTCTTTACAAAACAAATCATTCTCATTAAAATATGTTGATAATATGATGTCTGATACAGACATTTCTCACTTAATTTAACCTACATGTTTAACAATGGTAAGCACTGAAGACTGCTACTCGGACTTGCATGCAGTTCTTTTTCCTTTTGTCTTTTGGTACAGTTCTATACATCTTGTTGATAGAGCCACACTGTACTTTTGTACCCCTTGTTTATATGTATTATCATTTTTGCTAATTTCATAATACTGTGTTTTTATTGTTATTGATCACAGTACTGCATGTAAGGATTATGCATATAAAAACAAAGTCGTCCAATTGGACTTTCCTTTGATCATGCCTTGGTTCTGAATAGCGTGGCGTGCATAGTTGCAGATACTGAACTCAGTCATGCAATGAGGTGTGTCTATAGAACGAAATAATGTATAACTGAAAAAATTTAGGCAACAGAAGTTGCTTCATTGGAAGCTTATGTGATTTGGATTTATTAATTTTTTAATAGTGACACTACTGATGCTTATAGTTCGGGGGTACTGTGTATAAATGTGTGCAAAGCCTTGAGTTCCAGCCCCGGGCCATGTAAATAAACAAACAAAAAAAAAAATGCTGAAGTACTGATGGTTGTCTTGTAGAAGCAAGTTTGAATTGTGTTGTGAGAACCATTCTGAAAATGGATAACAAGAGAAAGCCTGCCTGCTCCCCTTAACTCCCTGAAATATAATAACAGAGAAAATAAAGGCTGGCTTTACATAGGAATAATTTATATATAACCAAGGTTGAAGTTTTTCATCCACTTTTTGGGTTCATAACGTGGATGCTATTTACATGGATTCTTTCATGTGATATAGTCTCACTAATGTGTTTGAAAGGCTCCTCTGTGTGTATGTGTGTGTGTTTGTCTTTGCTTCTGTACCACAACCCAGAACTTAAGAGACAGAATATTTTTTATTGCTTGACATTATTTGAATATTTTCAGAAGTGATTAATATCACACTATCTTAGGGGGCCGGGGAGATAGCTCAGTGGAATAAGCGCTTCCCTGGCAAGCATAGGTGCCCAAGTTCAATCCCCGGCTCCGAAAAAAAAAAAAAAATCACACTATCTTGTAGTTATAACATAACTTAGTTTTATTTTTATAAATCAAGTTAATATTGAATGATACGTAAAATATAAAAAATGCATAGCTAAAGGATATCACATGCTCCTTTCATGCATGTATACATTGTACAAATTCTAAATTTGTGAAAAACATCTGTCTCCTCACATGTCTATCATTTCATTCAAAATCTTCTCATTTAGGTTTTTGAAATATGGAATATATAATTGCTGTCTAGAATTGTTTTGCTCAGCAATAACATATCATAATTTATTCTTAACTGTAGTGTAGTACATTTTGATTGATTTTTCAGTTTCTTTCATCAGTGTTTTGCAATGCTTACTGTAAAAAACCATTATTTTGTTGCTTACAATTATTTTTTGTGGGGCTTTTTTGCTATTCTAAATGGAATCACTTTCTTTTTCAGTGTTTGTCATTGTTGTATAAAATACTACTAATTTTTTGTATTGAATTTGTGTCCTACAGAATTAAGTGAAATTGCTGTCTCCCAACATGGACAATTTTACTTTCTCCTTTCCTGTACTGATGCTATGGATTAATTGATTGATTGATCAGTTGATTGATTTAGCTTGCCTAATTACTCTGGCTAAGAGTTCTAGGACTTTGTTTAATGAAGTGGTCAAAGTGAATATCACCATCTTTTTCCATGGCTTAAAACTCAAAAACATAATTACCTTGGGCTCTGTATCCACTAGTTTTTGGTCTTAGCATGGTATTAAGGAGAAAAAAAAAAAAAAAAAACTAACACTGGGCTTTAGCTTCCAAAGTATCTGGGTTCAAACTCCAACTTTATTGGTTAGCTGTGTGGCTTTAAGCTAATCCTTTAACTCTCAATTTCACCTTGCTGGAAGAGATTATGTAAGGATTCAGTAACCCACTGGATAAATGTGTATTTTAGGTCTTTCATTAGCAGTAGGAGATACAGGGTATGAGATTTTTTTTTAACCATTAACTTGCATGATTATAGAGCCCAGCAGGTCTCAAATCTAGGGCATGTGCATACAGGCTGGAGACATAAGAGTTGATTTGGATACATCGATTAGAAAGAAATTACTATCCACTTCAGATGTAGCTAGTCTATTTTTTCCCTCTTCATGTCATCATGTGATTGGATGAGGGCGATTCTGATTATGAAGGGTAATGTGTCTTGCTCAAATTCTGCTAGTCAATGTCAATTTCATCTTTTAAAATCTTTCATAACAATCTTGATTATGTTTGACACACTATCTTGGCCCTGTGGTCTAAGCGAGTGGACACATAAATTAACCATCACAACTTATTCAAATTGGATAAATACTCTTGTAACCTCTAATGGGTTGACCCACTAATAAAACAAATCTTATTTTTTTCTACTTACTATCCACAAGGTGAAGTGAAACAACCAATAGCAAACATAGTAAGTGAGCTATTACATGAGAAGTACTACAGCAAAATAGGAATGAAACAGGTGAGGAATATGAAATGCAGGAGAGAAGACTGGCATGCAGGAAACGCTTGGAAAGGGGAATGAAAATTAATTTTACAGGTATCTGGGGAGAGAATGCCCCAGGCAAGAACTAACCCAAATTAGTTAACTGATTTAAAACTCTTTGTATAGAATGCTTGGCAAATAGCTAATGGTCATTAAATGTGACTTTTTCTATTTTC
Organism: Octomys mimax; assembly: GCA_002564305.1. NCBI lineage: Eukaryota > Metazoa > Chordata > Mammalia > Rodentia > Octodontidae > Octomys > Octomys mimax. The sequence continues at coordinate 7,166 of NDGM011095323.1, read as the reverse complement.
TTGATAGTTTTAAAATGAAACTAGTAATACATAGAATACTGTAAATTTGGAACACTGAGAAATCCTTCAGTTGATCACATTTAGCTCCCTCATTCTGTGTATGAGTAAGCAAAGCACTAGGAAGGAAGACTTCTTATTCAGCTTCAAAATGTTGCCCATGAAAACAATACCTTATGTTTCTATTTTTTTTTTTTTTTTTTTTTGTATCTTCAACCATAGATTTCTTGTAGTGCAATTTGTAAAATCAAGTAACATATTTGACTTTCCATATGGGAGGCCATGCTTTGAAAAAGTCAGTACAAATGCACCAATTAAAAGGCTCAGACAGAATGGAATGTAAGGAAGCTTGGCATGGCAGGAATGTTGGCCTTTCTTCAATCTACTCCTCTATGATAGTTGACCAGTCATGGATAGAAATGAATGTTTATTTTCTTTTGCTTTCTTTGAAGCAAATGTAAGTAGAAGAATCATTTAGTTAACAGTGTACAGCACGGGATGGATACCATTTGTAAACATGATTTTCCTCTTATCCAGATGTTCACTTTCTATGGTTCAATCGCCTGTGCTCAACTTTGTTCTAAACACAATAAAGGCAAAAGTCTCTGAAACAAACACTTCTTGAGTTTTAAATCATATGCCACAGTGATAAGCATGAGAAAATCTTTCATGGTCATGCTGTCCCCCACCTAGGACACAAATTATTCCTTTGTCCAGCATCTACAGCAAATAACTTAGTGGCCCTTTTAGATATCAGAGCGAGTCTTAGTGCTATAGTGTTTGTTTTCAAGTTACCTTTATTTTACTTAAAAAATTGTCATAAGAAGCAAGAATTGTAATGCTGGATATCTGCATGTACCAAAGACAATGCATGTAGTGCTTTGTTTACACACAGCAGTGCAAATTCTCAAGTAAACAAAAAGGATGACTATTATATGCTTAGGTTGCTCAGGTCTACAGTCGGAATGAATGTTCTGTTTATGAAACTATGAAGAAAGTAAAAGAAGGGCCAGCCAGATAGCTCAGTGGACTAAAGCTCCTGCTTAGGCAGACCCAGGGACCAGGAGTTTAATCCCTGGAGTGCTGTGCTGGCCCCGCCCCCAGGGCACCCTGAGAAGGCAACTGAGACTGGAAATGGTGGTGCGCTCCTGCAATCCCAGCACTTGGGAGGCTGGAAACAGGAGGATCACTACGAGTCCGATCTGTGTAGTGAGACCCCGTAGACCCTGTACTAAATACATAAAAAAGTAAAAGGAAATATTCCTATTTTTAAGGTATCTGGGAAGTTCAGATGTAAATAAAAGTTAAATTATAGAGGTCAGTGCTATATGTAGTTTCTGGTTTTCATTGAAGATTTTGAAGGTATTACAAAGGGTAAAGTCCATTGCTGCACCTACTCAGTGAGACTCATTTGGCCAACTTTATCTGGAACCATGTTCAGGGGCATTAAGACCTTTCACTTTTTCCTTTTCCAGCCAATATTCGAGGTTCCCTCAGCTGCAAGATGTGTTGTATGAAGACCCTCCCACTGGTCTTTGTTCTATAGAAACACCAGGGCAAATCCCGTGGGCTTCTGCCCAAGTATCATCCTCTGTCACTAGTAGGCTGTAATATACTGTAAATAGCATCTGCTACTTGACAAACTGGATTGAAGAATGAGTAAGAAATTGTTCAGGTGTATAGACATCAATTAATATTCACCCATCTGTCTCTCTGTACTACTTCCTCCTTTTCTACTTAAGAAAATAAGACTGTAGGGACAGTCTGATAGCTCAGCAGACTAAAGGGCCTGTTTCGGCCGAGCACAGTGGCCGGGGTTGGATCCCAGTCATGTGCGCCAGCCCCGCCCATGGAGCACACTGAGACAGTGATTGAGACTGGGCGTGGTGGTGTGTGCCTGTAATCCTACCACTTGGGAGGATGTAAACAGAAGAATCACTATGAGTCCTATCTAGTAGTGAAACTCTATGGACACTGTCGACCCTTCCCTAAATACAGAAGAAAGAAAAATGAAAAAGAAAAAGACTGTAAATTAGTCTAGAGGCTGGCAGGTCACTAAAAGAGTCTTTGGATATTTATGCAACACAGAAACTTCTTATTTTTCTTTCTTAGAAATGATCCTTATGACACTGACTCAAAATATGTAAACTTAAATAACACTTTCAGCAGAATTTGCTATTGTATCTATAACAGATGAAATATTTCAGAGTAGGATAGGACACATCTGAGGTTAAATCTAGGCAAATTTTCAAATCAAAAGGATAAGATGGTGAGAAAAATAGAATTAATAGCGAGGCATTAAATTCTCCTCAATGTCACAATTAAATTATCTGATTAATGTTATTTAATAATGCATACTAACTAATTTAGAATGTTGACCTCTGCCTGTATAATTTCCGTATCAAGTCCCTTGATATCTGTAACTTATTAGTTTTATGGGTATTTCATTATTAATATTCAATTAATGTTCTAGGTGTCTTGAGGAGAAATGAGGTAATGAAGATAATTAGGTTGAAATGTGGCCATTCTAGTGCTACAATCCAACAGAGTGTGTCTGTTGAATTTTTTAGTTAACATTTTATTATTTTTATGGAATTTTATCAACATAATGAGAGTTTGTTCTCAGGCAAGATTTGTTACAATGTCATTAACATGTATGTATTATTTAATTAATTTGTAGTTTCCACTTACAAAGCAGTAGACTCAATAGCATTTTAATACTTTTTCCAATTCTATTCCTTTTCACATATCTTGTTTATTTTACAGGGATTGAGTTCACTAAATTTTTGATATTTAATTTATGAATTGGGGCTCTCTCCATGAAATAATTAGGATTTGTATACTAGCAGTGTCAAAACGGTGATTTTCATATGGGCCCATGATAAGTGTTCAAATTCTCCAGAGGACTCTTAGTTCTGATACATGATTGATTAGTCTCTGATTATCTCTGCTTCCAGAATGGGAAGTTGCTTTTACTCAGACCTAAAATCTAATCTGTCCATAAACTCTATGAGTCACTTATTTTAGGCTCTGTAGTTGAAACTCTCTGACAAAATGAGATTGCTACTCCTTTTCCTAATACAACACAAGAAATACATTACAGCATCAATTTGCTGTAGCTCCGTGTGGCAGCACAGCCTAAGCATTTTCTACTTGCAAGGACGCAACACCTGACAGTCACAACTTAAAGGAGGAAAGGTGGGTTTGGCCTCACATTTTCAGTCCTTAGTCTGAGCTATAGCTGGGGATCAAAGGCAAAACAGTCACATCTTGTGCACCAGGAAGCAGTGATGGAAGGGGGATTGGCAGAGGGACGCACAGACCCTTCCCCATTATTCCCTCCCTGCCTCTTCCAGCCTCTTCCAGATCCTAACAGAAAATAAATTCTAAATTAATCAGTAGACCTGACCAATGAGTACAGCACCTGTATAACCTAATCTCCTTCCACACATATGTGGCAACTGGAAAACAACCCCCCCACCCCTGCAGACCCAATGCATAACACAGGGAGAAAAGAGGGGCTCATCCAAACTGTGCTTCAGCTCACCTCAAGTCCAGTTGTTCTTTAAATCTGGGATAGAACTCACGACCTTGCTCTTCCAAGGCAGGTGCTGAATCACTGAGCTATAGCCCCTGCCCTCAAATCCAGCTCGGAGGAAAGTATAGCTGCCACACGGATAGTCATTCTCCAGATGTAGTCTCAGGCACAAGTGTTAACCAAGTATTCCCCACTTCTTGTGTCACAAGCACTTCATCTTGTCTAAGGATATGTAGTAAAGGAAGTAAAGAGTTGCTCGGATTGGGACAAGCACGGTCTACAGTACAGACATTCCCTCAAGTCACAGGAGCCAGTGAATGTCTGTTTGTTTGAATCTGGGCATTCGTTATGCTCTAAACCTTTCTGTCATTTGACAGCTTTGGCGTTTTGAGCAGGGAAACTTGCAGTGAGATTGAAGGAGCACACGCAGTATCCCATACTATGGTCTGTCTACATCTACCTCACTTATTACTTAGGGCTGTAATGACATGCAGCTGAAATTACAGATTTCTCTGCTGCCACCAAAACACTATCATGAACTCAGTTCTGCTAATGCTCTTTTTGATAGGCATAGACTCCTCACACTTGCAGAAGCACATAGAGCTTGACAATTCTCTCTTGCTCTTCTCTTTACTCCTGTAATTACTGGCTACAGCTACTGTAATGAAATACTGTACATCAGCTGGCTTAATCTGGCATGGCAATGCATGAATATAATCCCATATATTTAGGAGGCTGAGGAAAGAGGTTTGTGAGTTGGAAGCTAACTTGGGCAAGATAGCAAGACCTTGAAAATTCAAGATAAAGAGGGCTAGGGATGTAGCTCAGTAGTAGAGAATTCCTGAATTCAATCCCTACTATCGAAGGAAGGAAGGAAGGAAGGAAGGAAGGACAGACAGACGGAGGGATGGACGGAAGGAAGGAAGGAAGGAAGGAAGGAAGGAAAGGAGGGAGAGAAGGAGAAGGAAGGGAAGGAAGGGCTCAGAGTTCTGGCAGGTAGAAATATGAACTGTTCAATATGTCAGTACATATGATTCCTTCCAAGAACTGTGAGAAGATTGTGTTCCAGATCATTCCATTTGTCTCATACATAGTCTTGTTCTTTCCATGTCCCTTTCCATTAGTATCTGAGTTACTTTTCTCTGTGGTTGGGGCAAAATAGCCGACACCCAAAATTAAGGAAGGAAAGGTTCATTTAGCTCACAGTTAGTGGAGGTTTCAGTCCATACTTGGCTGGCTCCAAGGCAGAGTAACACATGGAAGAGGGCAGCTATTCCTAATGGTAGAAAACAGCAAAGGGCAAAAGGGAGAAGCAGCTGCTGTGGTTCTAGCAAGCCTCTCTCCCTTCCTTCAATGCTAACTGTGAAGACTGGAGTTCCTCTGAGGAAGTGGGATGCTCCATCCTACTTCAGTTCCCTTTTATACCCTTTCAGTGATAGGTCACTCGAGGGTAGGTCCTCCATGCCCTAGGATGTGGAATTGCTGAGCCGCTCCACTGTCCTTAAGCTTTTACCTTCCCAACTTGACACGATGGATCAACCACTACAATCAGCTTTTGTCTCTATGCGTCTAATTCTGTGTCTGAGTCTCTTTTGTATTTTTCCTTGGTGGCACTATGGGCTGAACCTAGGGCCTTTGCACTGAAATACATCTCCAGTGATTTTTATTATTGTCAACGCTGCTACTTGCTTATTGTGATAGAATGTCTTGCTAAGTCATTCAGTTTCTCAGGCTCAGCTCTAATTTGTAATTCTTTCTGTCTCGCAGAGTGCTGGAATTATGAATGTAGCTCACCACCCTCAGCCTAAATTTCTGTTATTTGAAAGGATTTCCGTCATATTGGATTTTGACCCATTCTGAAGATCTCATGTAGTTTAATTTCACCTCTAAAAATTTGTCCCCAAAGGAGACCAAATCCAAAGGTGGTATATGCTAGGAACCCAAATTACCATTTGGGAGAAGGAAAATTCAACTTGTAGCAGTTCTCAAAGTACTGTGTGGCCCTGTTTCTTCTTATTGCTAATTCCAGGTACATGCGTGTTTCCTCCCATATTTATCCTACTTTGATTCAGTCCATGGGATTTACTAACAATCCTTATCATTCATCCCACTGATTTAAATTGTGTATTTTCAGACTCATTTCACTGGATTAAAAGCCACATGGAAAGAGGTCATTGATCTGCTCCTCTCAGTGTTATCGTTGTCAGCCGCCGCATTTACTGGCTCAAACACTCCTGTAAATGTTCAAGTCAGCAGCTGATTCCTGAATGTCATTCTCTGTCCTGCAGAGTGATTACATTCTCTGTATCTTCCAGGTATAATTCTAAGGTGGAGACGCTGAAGTGATGGGTATTTAAGCTGTCCTATGACTCATCTTTTTGTACAGATCCCAAGAGGCTTTGAATATCAGAAATCGCCATTTAAATAACACCAAAGGCAGGGGAATGAAATTTAGAGGGTGAGGCAGCAGGTGGTTGGGGCTTTTCCTGGCACCCGAGGGTTCCCTTGGGGAGCAGAGACTCTCAGTCGCTGCTTGTAAGCCTTGAATATCATGCTGGATTCACTTAGCACAGGGACTCATTAAAATAATTATGTTCCTCCACCCAGAACTTGGCTTCAAGATCACTTTTAGTACTTTAGCCTTTTAGTGCCATGATTTTAGAAAGAAATGAAAAGCAGAATTTTTTTTTTCAGCTCTTCTCCAGCAAATGAAGCTCATAAAGGTGCCAGTGACAACATAAATCAGTTATTTTGTGGTCTCAGCTGAATATAGCTGCTGTTATTGTTGGCTGATCTGCCTCTGGGGAAAAGACATTTCAGAAAGGACTAAATCCACATAGTGTTCTGTAATAAACCAGCATTTAGCAAAAAAATCAACTCTAGGAACACTGTGGAAGGCTGGAAGCTAATTTACAAGGAAGGCTGTGCAAAATTCATTATTTGAATACCGTCTACTTGGGTAATGGACTCAAATACTGCCAAGGCTAGGTGTAAATTCAAACTATTCCCATTTTTTTGGTGCAGGCTGCACAGTGCTCTGGAAAGAGCTTGCATTTTGACTGTAATGATCATAGCTCTGCCACTTAGTAAAGCTGGATTTCTAACTTTATGCTTCTTCCATCTTTAAAATGGATCTAATAATATCCAAGGAAGACACATTCAGGAAAGTTAACCTGCTTAGAAAGCATGCATAGTTGCCTCCATTTCTGCTATTTTTATTATTGATGCTTACGTCTTCCAACCTTAGCAGGATCACTTTGGCTCACTTGTTCCTGCCAGCAAACACATTCACCGTGGTCTTTATTCTTTATTTCTTCAGTTTGCGTGAGAAGGTACACAGTGTTTAACTTCTCTATAGCTCCATTTTCTCATTTATAAAATCGGAAATCAAAGACAATGATGATAATAGTGACAGAGGCTTACACCTGGGAAGATGGAACACATTTGTGTAAGGTATTGTGGTCATTATCACCACAGCCACATAAGACTAGAAGATCTTCAAAATCATGACCTTTATTCTAAGCCATGCAGAAGGAGCCAGGGAGGTAGCTCAATGGCACTGTGCCTGCCTGGCTAGCACAAGTTCCTGAGTTCAATTCCTGATAAACCACCACCGAAAAAAAAAAAAAAA
>NDGM011095305.1:0-15733 GCA_002564305.1 Octomys mimax | reverse complement strand
CTCAGACAAGGTAAGCACTTGCCAGGCAAGCAGTTATTCTACTGAGCCATCTCCCTGGCCCACTCTTTCTTGTCCTTTTTAACTTCTACATTTCCCCTTTATCCTTCTCTATTCAATCCTTCCAAAACTTTCTTCCATTTGAAATATTACAAGGACCAGCCAGATAGCTCAGTGGGCTAAAGCATCTGATTAGGCAGGCGCAGGGACTGGGGTTCAATTCCCAGGGTGCCACATTGGCCCTGCCCCCTAGGGGAGGGATGAGATGGAGATTGAGACTGGGCATGGTGGCGCACGCCTGTAATCCCAGCACTCAGGAGGCTGAAAACAGGAGGATCGCTACGAGTCCAATCTACACAGTGAGACTCTGTAGATCTTGTACTAAATACATAAAAAATAAAATATCACAATTTTTGCTCCCAGAAAATCTTATCAATCTGAAAAGTTATATTTAGCTGGAAAAACTACTCATCCACTAGGTGAGCAAGATTAAGTCATCAGACAAAATTCCTTAAAGTTTGACCAAATATTATCAAAAAGTTACATTGGAAGTCAAACTTGGCAACACTTACCCATAATCCCAGCTACTTGGGAGGCTGAAGCAGGATGATTAAAAATGGAAAACCAGCCCAGTCAAATGAATAAGTCTCATCTCAAAAACCAAAACAACCAAGAAATTGTATCACAATAAACTGCACGGTTGAGACAAACTTCAGTGAGACCTGGGCACGGTGGCACACACCTCTAATCCCAGAACTCTGGGAAGCTGAGGCAGAAGGATCACAATTCTAGCCAGGGCAATACATAATGAAACCCTGTCTCAAAAAATTATAAAAGAGCTGGAGATATAACTCCATGTAGAGGCCCTGGACTCCACACATTTGTGTTTCTTCAGCACTTTAATCAGGAAAAAGCTGTCTCAAAGCAGTGATGTACAGTGTGTCGGACTCCATTGAGCTGCCTCTGCATGACTGGAAGCGCACCCCAGTCCTCGTGCTCCTCCTGCGCCAGGTCAGAAAATCTCCATCACAGGGTCAAGAATGGATAAGACAACAAAGTAGAACTGTTTTTTCAGTCTGTTGGTAACTCTCCTACATTTCCCTCCGTTCCACGAGCAACTAGTTATTTAATCAAATTAGATTATTAATGTTTGGGACACAATAGTATCATGCAATTGCTGGAGGGAAAAGTAGGGAAACAAGGGGCATTAAATAGGGCTCTTTGGGTTGCAAATAGCAGAAATGCATATTGAACTAACCCGGTGGAAGAGGAGATGAATCTCTTCCTAGGATGAAGGAAGAGTTGGAGAATCAAACAGAAAGACAGGAAGTTGTCTTAGGAACACTTGGAACCAGAATCACAAACCAAGGTCCATCTCTCATTGCTGTTTCTTTCCACTCCACCTCCCACTGCAGGCTAGAAGCACAGACCCCAGAAGCTCCCATGAGTAGCTGTGCATCCCTGGCATCCACAGGGGCAAAGATTCTCTCCTCCCCTCCCCTCACTGCCAACTCTGGGCTAATCAGCAATGACCATGGGGGCCACCGTACACACACTGTACATAAAAATCATGAGAGCTTTTCTTGAATCTACACAGTGAAAATAAAAGCAAAAGAAGTTCTCCAATAATTTAGCAGGGGAGAGGATGCCATCCTCAGACAAAGAAGCCAACCAAACACTGAATGTCCCCTAGTCGGAGTCTCTGAGTGACAGAGATGGCAGCAGATGGTAGCCACAGAGTCCTGGGTAGGAAGAAACCTGGACAGCTGGTGATGTGTCCCAGAGGTGAGTACGTGAAGGGACAAGCAGTGACTTCATTACACCAGTCCTACCCTGACTTCCCAGCCCCAGGGCTTATGAGGCCCACACACACTTACAGATTAAAATCCCCTCTCTTGAATACCTTAGCCCTCAATCGGACCAGATGACAAAATACTCCAAAATAGACTTAGGTTCATGCACTTGTCCCTTGAAAAGCAGCAACTCTACCACTGAGACGACATCCAAGTATTGGGGCTCCAGGGTGAATGTCTTTTTTAAAAAGGGTAGGTAAAACACAGGCATGACAGAAACTTCCCAAACTCCCCTCGCCTACTACGCCCTGTACTTTTAGGGGAATAAAACCTCAAGTCCTTTAGCACAAATCCAGACAGTGTTCTTTGCATCATACGAAGCACAACTGAAAGTGTACTAACAGAACTGCACAAGTATGAGGAATCTTACGTTACTATTTCATTGAGTGTTGGCATCTGCTCTCCTAGACTGTTACCTTTTAGAGTCCTGTCACCTGGGTCGCAGGAGTTAGCACTGAAGTTGACATTAAGTGCCCCTTGGTGACAGGGTGTGTAAGATAGTTGTCAGGTTTATTTCTATGAGGAATTATGCCTGAGGTTATCGTGCAGTCAAATAAACTTTTTTCTTATGGGACACAGGGAAACGGGTCCTGAGGACTGCTGGGGCCCTGTTTTTCATTGAACAAAGTGATTCTGTTCTGAGGTTAAGTCTGCATGACCCTAAATACAGGCTGGTATGCAAAGAGTTGCATTGATTTAAACAATAATAAATTGTGGTCCAGAATGTAGGGGGGGAAATCTGTTCTCTTGTGGACACTGAAGACCATACAATTTCACTGCTGTGATTTCAAAATAAACCTTGTGCTTGTTAAGTTTTGGATTTGCCGCAAATACGAGGAACTTTAAAAAAAAAAATACACTTAATCCAGGCCAGTAAGTTATGATGCTTATAAAACAACTCTTATAACTCTAAATGGTTAGGTAAATAAGTAGAACATAAATCATCATAAATGGCCAATAAAATTCAGAACTTAACCGTCAAGTCATAAGTTTTTAGATCATAAACTCTGGCAAACACAATACGGTGATTGGAGTCTATGTTGTGCAGGACTCAGGGGCCTTTTAGCAAGAAAGCAGAGGAAAGGGGTCATCCTTGTACAGCATACCATGGAGCCAGGTGTGCACTGGAAGGGGAGAATTCCACGAACCCTCCTCAGCATGTGGAAGCTACTAAACACATACTTGTTGAATTAATTGCCCAAATGCTACATGTATAAATTGAATAGATCAGGAAAAACATCCCTCACTTCCAGGACACAGTTTATTCTTCTCTGTGTGACTTGGAGGTGGCAGGCTCCGTGTGCCAAACCCTTCATTTGCAGGAGCTGCTTGAGCAGGAGGTGGACTCCCTCTATGGCTGCCTTCCTGCCTGTCCTCTGCTACACCAGGCTAAGGAGCCCTGCAAGTTATAGGCCCTCCCTTGCCCTGTGTGCTCCTCTGCTGAGCTCCACTAACACACACACACACACACACACACACACACACACACACTGCCTCAGGAGATGCTCCCAAGGCTTCATGGTCTTATCAGTGCAGTAACCTTCAAATGCGATCTGGATATCCCCAGGGTGACTTCCTAGGCTCGAGTCATATGTGCCCATTAGCCTCCTCATCCCATAAGATCCCCTTAAGCCCCCTGACTAAATGAGCATAGCTACAGCCCACTTGCTATAAAAATGTAATTCCGGAGCTTTACAGTTGGACAGTCTTAAAACAGTGCATTGAGAGTGAAACTAGAAATCAAACCATTTACTTGACTCTTAGCTGCAGCACAATAAACTCCTGCATTTATTTCACAGCAGAAGCCTTGCACGTATTTGGCTTTAAAGCACACCTCACATTGCCCGCTGATCGCATCTGCTTGCTCAGTGTTCCCAGGAATGTTCTCAGAGGTCCCAGATTTTACTCCTAGAGTTCACCTACCCTGTCACAACCTACTCGCTGATTGTGATCCAGTCAAATGCTCCTCTCTGGATCCCTTGGCCTGGCCGGGGAGGTAGCTCAGGGCCTACGCGCCCGCCTGAAGCCCTTGGCTTCTCACAATCTGGGCCCTGGGCGCCTTCCTCTGCTCACACCTCTCTCCCAGCCTGCTAAAGCATTCTGTCGAGTTCTTAATGAGCTGGGCTCTCTGCCTCCCCAGTTAGATCAAAGGCATAGGGAAAAGGAGTTTTGGCCGAGGGATGCCTGTGTCAGCTCGCAGTCCACATCCAGATGTCTACACAATTAAACTAATCCCAAAGTGAGCATCTTTAAATCCAGTTTTCCCCGAACCCAATCTGTGTGTGGGGACACGACCTACGTGAATCAAAGGTGAATCTTTTCAGACATTAACAAAGGAAAACAAAAGGGACATTTACAGTGACTTAATTAGGAGGTATCAAGGGATGGCACTGGTGGAGATTCATCTAAACTCTTTTCTGATTTCTGCGGTAGCCCCACCCAACTTGGACTTCAGAAGTAGCTGGTGCTTCCAATGCTGTCCACGTCCAGGGTCCTACAGCCCCTACTGGCTGCTTCTGGCTGGCTTGGCCCTCTGCTCATGGCAGACTCGGTGTCTGCACTGTCTTAATCTGCTTCAGTTTATCCATCTGCTTCCATCTCCCAAGTGTCCCCGACAGCTCTCACTTGGTGAAGGTGCGTCACCTGATTTATGCAATTTTTTAAAGTTCCTAATATCCATCCCATTTCAGTGAAGTTTCTAGAGAGTTAGAGTTAGGGTATAAATACCTTGTACAAGTTTTACCTGTGTTTAATCAGACTTCTCTGAATTATTGCAAAGTGTTATGTATTAATAATGTAACATTACTATGTAGTTTAAAAATGCAAATAATATAAGGAAAGTATTTTAATAAAAATTGCTGCAACTTTTTTTTAATTAATGTATTTGGTACAGAGTCTCACTTCACAGCTCAAACTCGTGGTGATCCTCATGTTTTCACCCTCCCTAATGCTGGGATTACAGGCATGCGCCACCATGCTCAATCTCAGTCACCAGCTCAACGCGCCAGCATGTGGGGCCAGCATGGCATGCAGTACCGGGAATCAAACCCTGGTCCCTGCACTTACCTGGGTAGGCACATGTTATAACTTTCTATAACTTATCCTCAGTATGAAAAAAGTTTTTGGCAAAAGCAAAATAGAGCCATCTTTTAAATTTACAGAGCATATCCACCCAGAGATGGATTTTTAAAAAAATGATGTGGGGGGAGTTTTTTACACAATGGAGCACTACTCAGCCATAAAGAAGAGTAAACTGGACACTTATATGTGCTATGATTTGTGTCTAGGCATCCCCCCAAAGCCTCATATTGTCATGGTGTGAGTGCCTAGAGTTTGTGATTGATTCGTGACCTAATGCTGGGGTTATGGGTGTGAGTACTGCACCTCCTGGGGCAGGTATCCTGCATACGGGATATTTTTGCTCTTCCTGCTTTTGCTGTCTTCCACTGCCATGAACTGCTGCCCTCTGCCATGTGACACTGCCTTGGAGCCAGCCAAGTATGGACTGAAACTTCCACAAACCATGAGCAAAATGAACCTTTCTTTCCTTAATCTTGAGCACTGAGTATTTTGTCTCAGCAATGAGAGGAAAGGAACTAAGACAATAGGTGAATGGATGCAATCCAAGACCATACTAATAAGGCAAATAAATCAGACCCATAGGGGTGAACATCGTATTGTCTCACTAGTATGAGACACTGAGTGAATAAGTAAGATCTGAAGTATACAGTGGATGTGTAAATTGGGAAGAAACGCCTCAAAAGAAAAGACAAACTATGATGGAGGAAAAGAAGAAAGGAAAAAAATTATATATATATATATATATATATATATATATATAACTATATGCATTATAGTTAAGAAAGCCATGCAGCTAGTCTCCCCAGCTTATTGAAAAAAAAAATTGTGCTAGTATGATGTGGACAAGATATCCTGCCTACATCTCGTACTCTGAGTAGTTACTATGAAGACAACACTACACATGTATCGGCTAGTGTAAATGTCCTACGAACCTGTTCAGAAACACAGTTTCACTATTATGTTTATCTTTTTCCTCCTTCAAATTAATAAATAAATAAATAAAAATAAAAGTTAGACTTTAAAAAATAAAAGTAAAATTTCAGATAAAGGATAAGAGAAAACTGAGGAAAAAAATAATCTTAGCCTTCAGTTTGGCCCTAAATTTATTCTCGCTCCACCTTCAGGAATGCAGCACCAAGCAATGAATCCTAGTGAGGTTACAGAGGAAGCCGCACAGTTCCGCTGCAAGCTTGTCAGATAAGAACACAGGCTACCTGAACCTGGTGGTATCTTCCATTCACCTTGAATAAGAAGTGTCAACATACAGACAAGCTTGTGGTAGAAAAAATGGTACAGATACAAGGAGACCTCTAAACAGAACATCAAAGAGAACAACGATACATGAGAAGAAACAGACAAAAAATCTGGAGACCCCGGCCAGCCCACCCTGCTGCCGGCTGGGTCAGTGTTAGCATCATTTCCTAACCTTCCTGTGCTGCCGTTTTCTCTTCTAACAAATGAGGCTCTTGGGCCTGGCGGTCTCCCAGATCCTCCAGTGCTCTGAGCTCCCTGCACTCCGGGTACCTGCAATAGTAAGGTGGACAATGTCATTCTGGGGCGAAGGCCCGGCACCCCTTCCTTCCTTCTACCTCCGCCTAGTTCCCCTCTGTTATCTCTTCCCCAAGTTCCTCTCCTTCCACTTGACAGTATGGGTGACTCTGCCTTCTTGTGTTCGTAAAAGGATGACGAGTTTGCCTTGCCCCCAATACCACACTCTCATTTAAGTCCTGTGCTGCCACACTGAAGTGACGCCTGCACCTACTTTTTCCCTATTTCACTTTGAGGGAAGAAAGAAGATTCAGTTGTCTCTGGAGTCTCTTTCTGTTCTAGAGTCCTCAGATGCCATCAGCATAGAAAGCCTAAGCAGTAAAGTGTTCAGGCAAAATACGCCCCAACTCTGTTTGACCAGCATAAGGAACGGCAGGTTCATACGTAGCAAGAAGGCAAGGATGTTAGGCTACCAGGGAAGGAGAAAGTCTGTCTTATTCTTGAAAGAAACCTCTTCCCTCATTGCCATTCTTCTGGGTTAGAACAAGGCAATGTCCCTATCTGTGAAATCCTTCCTAGATGCAAGATTTTGACCACGTCTGTATGGAGGGAAACTGATGCAGAGTGGAAACACCGGCTGGAAAGATCCTAGCGCTGGACGCGAAGCTGCAGTGACCGTGCACTGTTGGGCTGGGGCCACGCTCCTGGAGCTTCCCTTTCGTAAATGTTTGTTGGCACAGGGCCTCTGACAGAAGTCAGTCGGGCAGGTGGCTGTTTCTGTTCAATCCCAAATTGCTTTTGCTTCTGAGAGTTCTCAGTGACAATAATGAGGACACTGCATGTGCAGCAAGACAAACACTGGGGGCTGAACTTCACTCTCCCAGGTACCTCTTAAAGAAAGACTGCTGTAGACTGGGCGTGGTGGTGCGCACCTGTAATCCCAGCGCTTGGGAGGCTAAAAACAGGAAGATCACTAGGAGTTCAATCTGCATAGTGGGACCCTGGAGACCCTGTACTAAATAAATTTTAAAAAAGGAAAGAAAGACGACTGTGCCAAGGTGCATTTGATGAGAAATTATTCACAAACTTGGATAAAACATGGCATCTATGAGAGCTGTGATTGTACAGCAACCAAAGAGAAGGGAATTTGCAGTTATTATGTATCTACTGAACAATAAGCATCATTTCAATTATGTAGCAAATCTTTTTTTTTAAATTCTCGTGTGAATCTTATGTGATCAGTAATGCTAAACCCATTTTATACATAAAGAAGCTCGCTTCAAATTCACTTAGCAAATATGTAGTGAGGATAAACAGCGTTTTGTTTACTTGTGGCGTGTGTGGCAGAGCTCCAGTTTCCCTTCAAGAATGGATAATGTACATAGGGAAGAAGTCATTGTAGAATCACAATTTGGGACCCTGAAGGAACAGTAGGGGCTGTGGCGACATTTCCCTCATTTTCCAGATAAGGAAGCAGAGCACAGAGGTTAAACGATTTGCCCAAATTATATAGCTCTAGCTGCGCAAGTCATGAAAATCTCTCTTGATTAAAGGATTAAGGATTAAGAGGCAGACTTTCGTGGTTAATTGGAAAATAAATGTCCCAAATCAGCGCGGCTATTTCACTTATTTCAAATAATTGAGGCCATAAAATTTCCAAGATAACCCTGAAAACGCAAAGTACTCTCCGCTTTCGGAAGGCTTTTCTGTCAAGGCAAAGGCCTCCGAAGCTTAGCTGCTTTTATCTCAAAGCCAAAAAAAGTCTTGCTGTAACTAGAAGCTGAACTACAGCCTGCTTTTCCGGAGCGAGGAACCAAGTCGGTACATTAGCTGAAATGATAGGCCACAAGATAGCAAGGGGAAGAGGAGAAAGCAAAGACGAATTCACCTGAAGACTAAGAAACAAAAATCAATTCCACGTAGATGAGCTTTCCGTGAGAGCTCAGGCGCTCGCTACCACGGGGTGGAAGATTCAACAGACAGAATTCTGCCCAGAGAGAGTTCGGTCTTCATCACCGAGCAGCCACGTTGTCTTCGCTGTATTTTACAGGGAAAAGTAGACGTTTAACCAGCTTCTCAAAGTGCAAATGTCTAGCGTAGAAAAAATCATCTAAAACATTTTTAAACCTTCAGAAGGATATTTATGCATCGCCTGTTATAAGCATATACTCCAAGGTCCAAAGAGTTATGTAAATAACAATACTCGGGAAAGAAATGTGTTTAATTTGGGCTCAGGGAAAGCTTAGATACAAATAATGCTTGAAAGGGGGATAAACACGAATCACAGTGGTTTTCTCATGTGGTTAACGTCTCCAGGCGGGGAGTACTGGACTCTCTGGGGACATTTCCACTGGCTCTTCCTCATGGAACGCCCCCACACATAACTATTAATAAGCATCTGATTGAGGCGCTGCCTTCTGACCCTAGAGGACTCTGGGCAAAAGCTGAAGTGGAAAGACAGTAAGTCAGCAGAAACACGGCCAGACGGCCCAGGAATATTGTCTGGTATACTCAATTCCTATTCACAGCCAAAATGCACTATGCTAAAACGAGGTATAAAAAGTAAAGCCATATTAATACGCTGAGCTGTGAAAGGCTCAAATCAACAACTTCTGACATTGCCAGTCCTATGGATAACCCACTACTATTATGAACTACTGGACTATATTAGATTATTTTGGTGAATTCACACACCTACAATATTTAAATGGCAAAGGACTACCCATCTCTAACAAAACTAAACAAAAAAAAAAGAAAAGGGATACAAAGGAAGGACCATTTGTATCTGTATATACAAAATAGGATGGATATACAGTTACTTTCTCTTAAATCAATGAGAAGAAAGATTTGTACTAATGGTATTTGAACAGGGTATCATGTCTGCATCTTGTACTATGAATAACCACTAAGAAGATTAACAATATGAAATATATTAATTAAATATATTAATTATTGAAACTGTCCTATTAATTGATTTTGAAACTGTCTCATTGCCATCTGCCTCTCAATAAAATTAAATTTTTAAAAGTGCATTATGCTCCCCCTGGGGCAAAGGTAATTCTCATATTCAATAAGATTTCTGTTCCAACAGAGTGGCACAGTGCATAGGGTCTTGTACCTGATTCACTGTAGTCAGTCCACTGAATAAAAATTTTATTGTAAATTAACTGACACTTAAAGAGACTCCTACAAATATTAATGTGTTTTCCCCATGTTTAAGTTAATCTACGTAGCAGAGCCTTACTTGGATGTGAACTACAAAGGCTGGGCATGGTGGCACACATTTGTAATCTCAGCACTCGGGAAGTTGAGGCAGGAGGATCACTGTGAGTTCTGGGCCAGCCTTGGCTGCTAAGAGAGTTTGAGGCAAGCCTGAACTGCACAGTGAGACCCTGTCTTAAAGAGACAATCAATCAACCAATCAATAGTCAAAAAAAAAAAAGAAAGAAAGAAAAGAAAAAAGAAAGGAAAAAGGTCACAAAATGAAGACTAATACGATTAGTTCATTATACAACTTTGCTCAAAAATATCTGACTGGAATGTGCAACAGCCTTAGCTCTCTGACCAATATGTACTGCCGTGTTCTTAACCATAAGCGGCTTCCCAACCCCAATCCCTCTGCCACATGTTTGCTGGCCAGGGAGCGGGGCACGCCCTCTGGAGGGGCAGGAGAGGGCCAAGGCTCTACAGGTCTTAGCAGACGGGTCCCAACCTCCCGGGAAATGCTGCCCGGTCGCTCGGGCAGACCCACCAACATCACGTGTGTTTCATTTAAATCCTGCAGCAAATCAAAGTGATGCTGTGAAAAAAATAATTTTTTTTAACCAGGAATCCAGCTCAGGAGCTTGAGCTTGCCAGGCAGGCACTGTGCCACTGAGCTTTATCCACGGCCCTGTGCAACTTTTTTGAAAAGTTCATCTGCTATTGTTTTTGTTTCTGTTTTGTTTTGTTTTGTTTTGCAGAACCGGGTATTGAACTCAGGCCCTTGCACTTGCCAGGCAAGCGCTTATCCTACTGAGCTATCTCCCCGGGCCCCTGCTATTGTTTAAACTGCAGTTCCTTGCCATCAAAATGAATTTGATGAACCAGAATTTCTGGAAACTAATATCTTTACCCAATTCCCACAGAGCCCCTCTGTCCCTTGAAGTTTTGCTGTAGGTCGTTATGCTTTTCACCCCACTTACCTGCACATTAATGTCAGGTAAAAATGTTAGCCTTTGTAAATGTGGCGTCAATATTTTGTAATAGAGTACTACTTGGTCAGAAAGAAGGATAACTTTGAGTCGCTTTTAGAGGAACGGATGTACCTTGAGTCCATAATGCTAAGTTAGATAAACACAGTGTGTTTAATATTATATGATTTCTCTTATATGAGAAATCCAAAATATAAATACAGAGCAAAATAGAAGAGAGATGATGGGAAACAGGAAGACAGACTTTGTGGAGCTAGAGAGAGGGAGGAGAGGGGGAGCAGAGGGTCCTGGACGCGACGCTCTTGTCCCACTCCCCCACAATGAACAGACTCCTCATATATCACGAATGTGCACTAAGAAAAAATTTTAAGAATGTCTTTACAGGGCTGGCAAGATACCTCAGTGGTCTAAGTGCCTGCCAGGCAAGGGCAATGACCCGGATTCGATCCCGGTACCACATGCCTTGCTGGCCTGCCCAGCTGCCCACCAAGACCTGGTGTGGTGGCACGTACCTGTAATCCCAGCACTGGGGAGGCTGAAACAGAAAGATCACTATGAGCTGTGTGATGAGACCATGTGCCAAATACACAATTTTTTTTAAAAAATCTTTAAAAGAGTCTTTATTATGTAGAATGAATTCTCCATGCCAAATTCTGTAGATATTACAGTTAAATATGTTCACTTCCATTGCTTTTAAAAACTGTTATTTCTTTTAATAGTGATTTTTTTTCTTTTTCGTATAGTCTTTATCAATTTTAAAAGCTACCTGATAACCTAGCTAGACTTTTGTTCTGGATGCCATATAAAAAATGTTCTTCTTCCTTAGTTTCAAGTTTCACAGCCAATCTGCAATATGTTGGCATGGCAGCCAAGAGAGGCCTTTCCCGTGTGCAAGATTCCTGTACACAAGAGAAACAGAACCTACCCTAGTCGGATTCAGGGCTCCTCGAAATCGGTCCAATGAATAAATCCCTGGTTTGCGAGTGCATTTTTTGCACACCCTTGAGTCCGTAATCCGGTTGACTCTTGCTTTTCAGGTTCCCTCTGGGGAGCACACCAGGCAGTTTGGGTCCAGCGACGGTTCCGAAGAGTGGCTCCCAACTACCCATCACTACATCTAGTTTGTTCCTGAAGCCCCTTTGAGCGCGGAGCTGAATGGAGGAGCCAGGACTTGAGCTGGGCTGCGAGCTCCCTGAGTGACGTGGGCCAGCCCCAGAGTCCACATCGCTGGGCGAGTTGCAGCGCTCAGCTTCCCCCTCAGACTCAGGGTGCTTCTGGCAGAGAGGCAGTGTAACGCTGGAGTCCTAAGTGGTCAGGCTCACAGCCTCGCTGCAGCAAAGCTCCTGCCCAGGAGATGCTGACCTGAATCACAGAAAAGCTCAAGGAGACTTTTATTTCCTAGAAAGTGAAGCACCCGCACCGTCCCCACCTCAAATCCTTGCCAAATCCCCTAAATGCAGTGCGAAGCCAGCCCAGCTGGGGGAAGGGGCTCTGAGGTTCTTTTGACTTGAAAAATGCCCTGTGATCCATTAAGGCTTCCTGCTGAGACTCTTCAGTCGGCTGAGCTGAACCTGGAGGTGAGCAAGGCCCTGGGATAAATACTTCAACATCTGTCTTCCAGTGTCCGCTGATTCTGCCCCTACCAGCCCACCCTGCCACCAAGGAACCTGCCCACCTACTGCGGAGATCCCGCGACACCCACTGCGCGGCAAGCCCCAGCCCAAGCTGAGAGAGCGCAGCAGCCCTGGGAGCTGTGCTGGAGGTGCTGGGCCAGGCCGCTGCTTTCTGTTTGAAGGCCATGGAGGGGTTAACCCGCTTGGGTCTCCCATTCCTCACAGCGTGAGAGAAAATGCTACCAAAGAAACAGCTCCGATCTTTTCCCAGTTGTGTCTGTGTTAGCTCTGAACACACATACACACACGCGTGCGCACGCGCACGCGAGCGTGCATGCCTTACTTTCTCTCTTGCATAACTTCTGAGAAGAATGTGGCTTAATCTTAAACGAGCAATAATTTTAGCTGAATTAATGAAATCTTAAAGCAACATATGCTTTCTGCTTGGACGCTACCAGTTTGCCATTGCATGGGAAATGAGTGGATCGATTTGACCCTTCAGCCTAAGGCCAACTTGACCCAAATCATCTTAGACTCGGTCCACTGGGAACGCAATGCTTGCCCCTGGCTGCAGCCCACATTCAGGAAAGAACTTTGAGATCTAGATGTTTCCTGGGAAGAAGACCTGCTGAGGTCGTTTGGTACAGGGTCTCACTACGCGGTTCTGACTCTGCAGAGGTAACCAACACTACACTTGTGAATGGCAAAGGTATGGAAGTGAGTTTATAGCGCTTGACAACAGCTTGTGTGATAGAAGATTTTTGCTGCAGCTAATCTTCCTGCTGAGAAGCAGAGAATAAGGATAAATAGGAAAATATCGGTGAGATGACTAAAGATAATAGAGTCTTGGAATAAAACACCCAGTTATCGGTAGGATATATTTATACCCATAAGTGGATTTCTTTGAGGTTACTTGTTCTTCTGAGATTAGTGAAGCTAAAGCTGAAGTCTTGTTTTTTGTGGCTCACTCCCTTGGCCATTCCACCAGCAAAGGAAATGAAAGGTCAAATGGATTTCTCAGAAAGCAATTTATCTCCAGTCCCTGGGCTGTCTGTTGAATAAGAACATATTAAATATTAACTATGGACCTAGCACAGTCAATGCTAGGCCTCTAGGACTGATATCCAAAGATGTCTCTACACCTATGTCCCTGGATAGCTGCACCCCAAAACAGTCCCCTCCTCTTTAACTGGAGCTCTTACTTTTGAGATCGGGAGCTCTCTCTCTTTTATTTTAATTTTTTATTTATTTATTCATTGGGTACTGGGTCTCGCTACGCGGCTCAGACTCAGTGATCCTGCTGTCTCAGCCTCCCCAGTGCTGGGATTTCAGGCTTGCGCCACCATGGTGGGGCTCTCTTTGACTGATAGAACGTGCCTGCATGTTGCTGCATCGTTCTTCAAGCTGGGTCAGGACAAGTACAAAGCTTCTACCTTGATGTCTTTGGAGTGCTTGCTCTGGGAGAAGCCTGCCATCAGGTAGAAGTCCCAAAGCCCTGAGCCTTCTGTGCTCTAGGAAGCCCCTCTAAAACCTAGGGTAGGAGGGAGGAAGAGACATCACCGCTCCAGCTATCTCACTCAAGACACCATCTGGCCTTCAGATAAGTGTAGGCTCCCCAACATCTGACTACAGCTGTGCAAGGGGCTCAAGGACAAAAAGCCCAGCTAATAAATGAGACAGAGACAGACAGACAGACAGACACAGAGAGAGAGAGAAACAGAGATAGACTGAGAGACAAGAGACAGAGACTCAGAGACAGAGACTGTTATAACCCTCTAACCTCTAAACTTGGGGATCATTTGTTACATGGCAATAGATACTAAAAGCAATGCTGAAGAATTATTTCATTGTTTTTAAAAACAATGGCTTTGCCCTTGGAGAAGTTAGGTTTGGGGTGAGGCAGTAACACACCCACAGAAAGCACATAAATATCCTCGAACGTAACTCACCCACCAATAAGCAATTTTTAGGAAGCCTGAGGAGGTGGAACAGGCTTGCCAGGCTTGCAGGGGGCAGCAGCTGTCACTCATTCCAAAAGAGTAAAGGCAGAGCCTGGAGTGCTGACAACATGGTGAGCAGAAAAATGTACAGAGAGAAACAGCTCAGAGCATGCTAGAAAATACTCAGCTGCTCCCATTTAAAAGATAACCCCAAATTGCAAATTAAAGTAAGATGCTGTGTTTGAACGATCAGACTGGCAATAATGTAAAATTTAGTACTCAAGCTGCCAGCGTGTGTGTGACACACGTACTCAGAGGACACTGTCGGTGAGTCCGGGCTTTCAGGGCAGTGTGCATCAAAGCCACGAAAGGCATGATACCTGACCTACTGCATTTCCAGAATGCAACCAGAGGAATTACCAACCATTTAAAAATATTATTATTATTATTATTATTATTATTATTATTTTATGTATTTGGTATAGGATCTCACTATGCAGCTCGGACTCACAGTGACCCTCCAGTTTTCAGCCTCCCCAGTGCTGAGATTACAGGCATGTGCCACCACTCCCATCTTGGTGGCTGGCTGTGTGACGCCAGAGGTGGGACCTGCATGGCATGTGGTGCAGGGGATCAAACCCCAGTCCCTGCACTTGCCTAAGCAGGCGCTTAGTCCACTGAGCTATTTCCCTGCCCTAAAAAATTATTGAGTAAGGTTGGTTTTCTTTTTTCTTTTCTGTTTTGTATTAAGCTTTTGTATATTTACCTATAACTACGTGAATTAAATAAAACTTAAATATCCAGGAACTGGGAAGACATCAATTCTGTGGTGATATATAATCACAGGTGACTTTCAAAATATTTAACAACTGGTATGGTATAGGCACCAGCCAATTTATAACTATACTCAACACACCCACTAATTAGAATGAACATACCAACAAAAATACCTAATAAACCAACTAACTACAACAGAAGCAGCATCCAGATAATCCAAAAGTTTTAGGCCTACACACGGGCATCACATTACACAACAGCAAGGCAGCAGCCTGGGGCCTCTCCACCTAATTGAGGATTATTTAACTGTTTAAAATCATATTTTTAGATTAATTTACAAAGAAAGGTTAAACAAAAGAAGATTTTCTAGAATATATGACCTATATCCGTATATACGAATATCTATTTAGAAAAAAGATAAGAAAATACATATGCTAAAAGATTAAGAGTGGGAGGATTATCAGTGATTTATTTGTTTTATTTGTACCTTTCTCTTCTATAAATCTGCTAAGCATTATTTTCATAACCTATCAGGGAAAGCCACATTATATAAAGGGAAGATAATAGAAGTAATAAGAGAGCTTTTTTGGAGCACCCAAAGTTTGAGTGGAGCTGATCAACAGAAAGGAAGGGAAGTTCTTTTGGAAATGAGTTTGAGAACCCATGGAAACTGGAGGATGAGAAGAGCGAAAGCTTGAGCAGCAGAATTCTAAGAGCTGGAGCAAGAAAAGCAGGTGTTATGGTTTGTGTCTAGTTGTCCCCCCAAAGCCTCATGCAGTCATAGGGTGGGG
>NDGM011095301.1:0-26953 GCA_002564305.1 Octomys mimax | reverse complement strand
AAAAAGATGGATTTTAGATGCAAAAATAGGTCCCAAAGTAGCCGTTGCATGGACAGATTCTTTCATGATTTTGGAGGAAAAAACATGTTCAAACACTGTTAGCATCAGAGAGAGAATTAGACTCCTTTTCTCAGACTGTCAAATTATAACACGAAGCTTCATCTTTTAGATTTAATTTTATTGGTACACTTACATAATGACACATTCCTTGTAGGAATTTGTACCTTGTGTTGTATCTTGATTCTTTTCTTCCCTACCCCTTTCCTTTCATTCTTTTTTCTATTCCTTATTTACAAAAGCTTTGTTTCCATTTTTGCTTCTAGTCTCTTTTTTCCTTCTTTCCCTCCTCCCTCCCTCTCTCCTTTCCTTCTTTCCTTCCCCTACCTCCTTCCCCTTCCAATTTGAACATTTTCTTCCTATTTATGAACATGGTGAAACAGTAACTACACAATTCATGTTTTATAGAAAATAATCATGTATCACAACTGAGAGATATAAATATAAATTTATATTAATGTGAAAAATAATCAGACATAACCTGTTGTTCATGCACATGTCCGAATCAATGTCTGCAGTACTGTCCCTTTACCAGGATGGTTACTTATTTTGTGACAGTACTGGGGACTGAACCCCAGGCTGCTATATCCCAGCCACTGTTTGGTTTTGGCAGGGTCTCAATAAGTTGCTAAGTTGCTCAGGCAGGGTGTATACCTGAGATCCTCCTGCCTCAGCCTCTCAGGGTGGCACTGTACATGTATGTTCCGCTGTCCTGCCAGGCCATCCTTGTTGGTATTTCCCCTGCATATTTAGCATAGCAGTATAGTCCCCTAACATCGCATTGTTTCTGTAACAAAATCATTGCGAGAAACAGGAGTTGTAAAGCAATGTCAGAGCAATTCTTCTCCAGGTATGTGTGCCCGAAGATTGCAACTATTAACATAGTTATTTTAGAAATTGTCATATTACAATGCATCAGGCTAAGATACAAAACTCTAAGGGTTGTTGAGGCTCAGAAAAAACTACTACGAAGTACAGTGCATTGGTGTGCTGAGAACTCTGAAGGCCTCAAAAGCAGCCTCTCTCCGGCCTCTTGTCTCTGCCTCCCTCCCTCCCTCCCTCCCTCCCTCCCTCCCTCCCTCCCTTCCTTTCTTCCTTCCTCAGAACTGACTCACAGAACCTGAATTCCTCTCAACAAGGCACTTTTTTTGAAGCCCTCAAGAAAGTCATCAAAAAGGAAGCTATGCCCTCTTGCCCTCTTCCTTTCCCAGTAAAGCTCTGCATTCCAGGCCCTATGCCTTGCTCAGCGGGAAGCAGTGCTGCGCAAAAGAACCTGCAGAGAGGGCCAGTGAGATAGCTCAGTGAACTAAGCACCTGCTTAGGCAAGCTCAGGAATGAGGGTTCGATGCCCAGCCCCACAGGCTGGGCCCTCGAGTCTGGCCAGGTTGGCACATGTCTGTAATCCCAGTGGTGGAGGCTGAAAACAGGCTGTGTAGGGAGACCCTGCACCAACCAAATATGTTTAAAAATTTTTAAAAAGGAACCTGTAGAGGTGTCCTGCTGGGAGGCCCTCCTGGACCACCCCCACTAGCCCACAGCCCGAGCACTCATCTCCGCATCCTTGGCGTTTCCTCGCCGTACTAAGGCAGCAGCAGTCTTCTCTGTGTCTTTGGGGCTTTATTTCCACAGTCTCCCATCACACCAAACTTTCAGAAAATGAACTTTTTACAGTTTTCTTTTGCTAACCTGCCTTTCGCTACGCGAACGGCAGGCAGGGCTGCTGTGGCGTGCAATGGAAAGGATTCGGCCTCTGACTCCTCCAGGCACAGTATTTATCACAGAAGGCATAATCCACATTTTTATTCATATGGCTCACACATGCAGAATCTAACAGATTTGCTTAAATCTTATAATACCCTATTTTTAATTTAGAACAGAAAATTGATTAAGACTTACTTGGGTTGGAAAACACAAGTGAATAAGACGTTCTTCCATTTACAAAAATAAATGCGGTGACATAGCCTTCTATGCAGCATTAGCCTCCTGGCACTTCTGTTCCAACAAATACAACTGGCAGCCACAGAGTCCCCGAGACTGCCATTCTGCGTGGTCTGCTGCGATAGTGACGCAGTCCGTGGTGATGACAAGGATAATCCTGGGCATAACTGTCCATTTTAAGGCTAAACATGCTCCAGGAAGCAGCTTTTCAAAAATGGATTATTTTAATGATGTCAAATGTTTGCAAGGATAAGAGCTGGTGTAACGCTGCGGGCCGGATGCTCAAGAGTGGTAAAGGCAGAGGCAGGATGGGAAGTGAGGCTGTAGGCCGTCGACCAAGGGCATGGGGGAGTTCAACATTTGCTCCTTTAATCCCAATCTGTCAACAGTCCTGGCTAGCAGATCTGAGTTAAGAAGCCTGCCCCTGGTAAACAGAAATGCATTTCGTGGTACAGAAGGGGAGATGGAGTCGAGTTGGCAAAATGCACTCCAAAGTAAAAGTACAACCTTATGATTTTTATTTAAAAAGTATTTAAAAACCAGGGATTTTTATTTAAAAAGTATTTAAAAACCAGGGATTTTAAAAAGTATTTAAAAACCAGGGATTTAAAAGTATTTAAAAACCAGGGATTTTTATTTAAAATGTATACAAAACCAATATGATTTATTGGTTCCAAAAATGTCAGGTAATCTGAACTTATTTAAAAATCCAAATATTTTATTTCACCTAACTTTAACAACATTGTGGGGTAATTTTGGAAAAAGTGACTGGACTGAAGTTTCCTTTTTTTTTCTTTTTTCAGAACCAGGGATTGCACTCAGGCTGTTGCGCTTGCCAGGGAAGCGCTTATTCTACTGAGCCATCTCCCCGGCCCCTGGACTGAAGGTTCTGGAAGAGACAGAAAATGGTTGGAGCATCACTCCTTCTCCTAGAAAATTCAGTTTTGGTAGGTCAGCTGTGTTAAAACAGACGGAGCTCTAGGGTTTCACATACTATGACCTGACAGTATGTCATCTGGTTTTTCGTCAGACAAAGCACAGACCCATCTTGCGTGACAGTTCTGTTGATTCCACATGCCCTAAGCAGCCTGGGCCCCAAAAGCCATTCTCACCCGTATGCAGTGGTGCACACAAAACCACTTGCAGCGACCCGAGCTTCTCCAAGGTAGTTCATGCACATCTGAAGAGGTCTGCAGCCTCCGGCATGCATAATCCCTGTGCGTGTTTGTCTGAGGTGCCTGTTGGAAGGGACCTTAATACATGCGTGCTGTGCCAGTGGAGTTCAGTCTGAGGAAAAAGCTTCCTGGACACTGCGCGTACATCCTGCTCAGCCCGGCTGTGCATCAGCACTCACAGGGATGAGCTCTTGCTGCGGACAGGTAGGAGCCTGATGTGCTCCTCTGACTCTGGCTACCCCCAAAGCCAGCACATCATTTCTATGTCACACTCAAGGGATCAAAGAGCGTCATCAAAGTCTTACAGAGCCACCGTGGCCAGAGGAGCTGCAGCTGAAACCTAGACGTTGAAGGTCTCCAAAACCTGTGCCCTGGCACTGAAGAGTAAAGACGGGGCTTTCACACTGAGCTGCACCCCTAGCCCCTTCTTATTTTATTTTGTATTTGAGAAATGGTTTTACTAGGTCTATGTTGCCTAGGGTGGAACTGAACTCCCAGTCCCCCGCACGATGCTCCTAGCATACTAGCAATGCAGGTATGCACCATCACACCTGGATGCAGAACCCTCCACCAATAAACCATCAGCACCATCACGAATTAATATGCAAACAGGGCAGGCAGTTCATATCAGTGGTTGATTCCTAAGCCTAAACCCATGGTACACACAGTGGTATCTGTAAACAGCAGCAGTGAGAGCATTACAAGTTGCCCCAATATTTTTCAAAGCACTTCAGCTCTTTTGGAAGAAAGGACATTTTAAGGATAAGGAAATACATCATTTCTAGATTTATTTAGGCTTTATCACAATTTCTTCCTCATGTCCCACAATGCTCCAGTCATTAGAAAATTTGCCAATGCTTACTGTAAATTATATGGGGTTTTAGGGGTATGTTAAAACAGAAGGAGCTCTAGGGTTTCAAATACTATGATCTGACAGTATCTCATTTGGTTTTTCATGAGGCAAAACACAGATCCATCTTGCATGACATGGTTCTGTTGATTCCACCTGGACTAAGCAGCCCGGGCCCCAACAGCTGTTCTCACCCCTATACAGTGGCGCACAAAAATATCAGAGATTCAGAATATTAAGGAGTCAGGTAGCCTTTATTATAAAGAGACTTATCTGCAAGGCTCTGTTCTCATTTTAGAATTTATAAAGACTAAATGACCAAATATTATTAGTCACGATATAGTTCCCCCTAAAGAAAGTCTTACTGAAACAAATTCAGAGCTTGGCATATACTCAGAGGTAGAGGACTAGCCTATCCAGCTTGATGTCCGGGGTTCACTCCCCAGTGCCACAGAACAAAAACACAACAAACAATACATGAAAAGTTCCACCTGTGATTTTTAGACATTTTATCCAATCAGATAAGAGATGTAACATGGATATTTTATTTTCTTCCATATACACTTGTACTCTTTTGAAAATCACTCCACTGGCTTCTGCTGCATGTATAGCACACTGCTTGACAGTCATGTATTACTTCATAATATGTAACTTTAAAAATATAAACAGAAATATTGTTACATTGAGAACTGAGAATCTTCCTCTTGTAGGGAAGGAAACCCTTCCTTGTCACCGACACTGTCGAGGCTGTTACGGTTCTGCTCTAGAGCTTCTCCTCAAGCAGCACCTGCCTCCCTGCCTCACGGATCCAGAGGTTGGGCCTTTAAGCGTGACTGCACACTGGGGGCCTGGACTCAGCACGGGTTGCCTCCCTGGATGACCCCAAGCCTACTGTGCCCTTGGGAGGCGGCCTGGTGGAGGCGGGGCACTGGGCCCTACCCTCCGCGGAAGCTGCACCTTTGCTTCAGGCTCTTCCTCTCTTCCTGCTTCCTGCCCTGGTGGCTTGAGCACCTTTTCCTCTGCGAGGCCCCCTGCCATCCTGTTTCAGCCTAGGATCCGACTGTCCATGGACCCCAAGCAAAAAAATACAGCTCTCTTTAGGCAAGCGCAGGGCCCGGGCTTCGACCACAGCACTACATGCAGCGAGGGCCCATCCCCGGGTACACTAAAGAGGCGACCAAGTCTGGGCGTGGTGGCACACACCTATACCCGCAGCACTGGGGACGCTGAAGACAGGAGGATCACGACGACGAGTCTGAGCTGCTCAGTGAGACCCTGTACCAAATACATTAAATAATAATAATAATAATATAAGAATAAAGCTCTCTTCATTCAAACTGTGGTTGTTGAATCATTTTGCCTCAGTGACACAAAAAAAAAGTGACGAAGATGTGGGCTTTAATTTATTCAAAAGAAATTATAGACAAAAGTACCTATTCTTAGTAGCAAATGTTTTACTTCTTTCATATGGATTAACTGCATTTGCTATTGAGTTTCTTAAATGACATCAGTATTCTGCTTGCTAACAAAACATATTTAATGTGTAAGAATAAATTTTATTCACATTCAAGTGAATCATTTTTTATATTTTAAAGAGAATAATAGTAAAAAATTTAGAAGCAATACAGAATTTCACTAAACAAAATAGTGCAATTCAGTGATGGTTGTTATATTTCATAATGTTGTCTTCAAATTAGTTGTGTAGATTATGAGATATATTCATGTAAAATTGATTTAAAAGTTATAAGAAATTAGTAAGAGAAAAAAATTAAATATTAACTGCTCCTTTCAATAGACCATCAGAAATCATATATTTTATCTAAGTTATCCTCTCTACATATCTTCTCTCTCTCTCTCTTTCTCTCTCTCTCTCTCCACACACACACACTTTCCTAATCCCAGTTGTTCCTTCTCAACACACAGACTCTTTCCCTTTCACATACCTATTGTATCTTTCAGACTTTACTTATTCTTTCAGGTTCTTACACTAGCAAGACATACAATGTTTACACACGCAGGTCTGATTTATTACACTTACAAGTATGGTCTCTAGTTGTATTCGTTTACATATAAAGCCTTGAGTTTATCTTTTTTTATAGCTCCACTGTGTAAAAATACCACATCTTTCTAATCCAATCCTTAGTTGATGGGCATTTGTGTTGCTTCCAGGATTTAGCTACTACAAATTGTGTTGCACATATATCACTGTGGTATGATGTTTTTATATCTTCTGAAAAACACCCTGGGAAAAATACCCAGGATGGGGATAGCTCAGTTGAATGGGACTTCTAATCCTAGGTTTTTTTTGTTTGTTTGTTTCTCTTTATCTCCACACTGATTTCATGGTGGTTGTGCCAGCCTGCACTCCCACCAACAGTGGAGAAGGCTTCCTTTTCCCCAAAGCATCTCCAACATTTGTTATTGGTTGACTTCTAGATGACAGCCATTCTTTTTTCAGGTAAGATGGAATCTCAGCATTGATTAAATTTGTATCTCTTTGGGCCAGCCAAATAGCTCAGCCGATTGGGGGTTTGATCCCCAGGCCTGCTGTGCTGGCCCCGCCCCCGGGGTGCACTGAGACAGCAAATGACACTGGGCGTGGTGGCGCACCTGTGTAATCCCAGCATTTGGGAGACTGTAAACAGAAGAATCACTACGAGTCCGATCTAGTAGTGAGCTCTGAACACCCTGTAGACCCTTCCCTAAAATACAGAAAAATAAACAAATAACTTTGTACCTTTTGAATGATGAATGTTGAACATTTTTCATATATTTATTTGTCATGTGTATTTATTCATTTCTGAAGTTCATATTCATCTCAGATGCCCATTTTTGGATTGGGTCTTTGAATTTGGGGGACTGATTTTTTAATTCTTTACATGTTCTCGGTAGAAGTTCTTTGTATGGGGGACAGTCAGATATAATATTTTTTTTTTTGTCCAATTCATGGGTTTTCTTTTTACTCTACTAGTGATTTCTTTTGATGTGCTAAAACTTGTCAAAAACATGAGATCCCAACTGTTGATTCTTCGACATATTTCCCATGCAGCTAGGTTTTTGTTCAGGAACCTTCTACCTATCCCCCGTCTTTAAGAATTCTACCTACTTTAGTCTTCAGAAGATTTATGTTTCAGTTTTAATATTTGAGTCTTTCATCCATTTGACTTTAGTTTTATGCATAGTGATAGACATGGTTCTAATTTTAGCCTTGGGCATTGTGGAAAGCCAGTTTTTCTGGTACCATTTGTCAAAAAGCCTATCTTCCTTCCAGTGAAGATGTTCGGCTCCTTTGTGTACCTATCTGACCAAAGATAAGGTGGCTGAGTGCTCTTGTAGTTGTGTCTGAATCTTCTAAGCTGTTCCATTGATCCTCAAGTCTGTTTTTTTGCCAGTAGTATGCTGATTTTATTATAGTCGCTTTGTAGTATAATTTCAAGTCAGAGACTGTGATTCCTCCTGCCTTTCCTTTGTTGCCCAGGATTGATCTAGGTCTCTTCTGCTTCCAGATGAATTTTAGGAATGCGTTCTCTAGCTCTGTGAGGTATACTAATGGTATTTTACAGAATTACATTGAATATGTATAAGAATTTTGGGAGTATGGCCATTTTCACAACACTGGTTCTTCTTACACAGGAGCAGGGAATATCCTTCCATTTTCTTAGGTTCTTTCAATCTCTTTTTTCAGAATACTATAATTTTCACAGTACAAAGCTTTTACTTCCATTGGGAGTCTGATTCCTAAGTCTTTCATTTTTTTTGAAGGCCAGATTCTTTTCCAATGCTTGGAAAGTTTTCTGCTACTACTTCTGTAAACAGTCTTTTTATGTCATGCGTGTTGCCTCTTGCTGTTCTGTTGATATCTATCAGTATTATATCGTTCTTCTTCGCACTATCGTGAAGCTCTTCAATTGTTATTTCCTGGTTCCTTGTTATTTTAAGCAGATCTTTCTTTTCATGTCCACTAGCTGAAATTCTATCTTCAAGGTCTGAAAGTCCATCTTCACTTTCATCCAAGCGGTTTTGCCAGCTTTCAATAGAAATCTTAAGTTTCCTACATATATGTTTGAATCTGTTTCATGCATTCTAATTCTTTCCTATCTTGTTCAATGTTGCCATAATTTTTCTATTCTCTATGTTTTTATTTGTGAGTTATTTAGATATGCTGAGCAATCTTTTCATGATGGTTGTCATTTCCTATTTTAGCTGAGAAATTATTTATGATCTGATTTCTTTTATTGCCTAATGGAGTTGGCTCTTTTCGTTAGTTGCTGTCATTTCAGAATTTCAGGTGTGTGACCTCCAAGTTCTTCTATGACCTTGTGTCCTGGTCTTGTTCTGGTTGTGCTGGAGGTCTGAGATTGCCTTTTTCTCCTTTGTTTTGACATTTTAGGAGCTCCTAACGTTCACCTGGGGTCAGCAGCGAAGTTAGGGGGCAGAGCGTGGGTCAGCAAGTTTGCTGCTTCAGTGAGAGGTGAAGTAGGTTCGCCAAAGGTCCTGCTGTGGTAGGTTCAGCATGACTTCTGCCACAGTGCAGGGGAAGCAGTGAGCCACAGCTCAGCACGGCTCCCACAATGATGGCGGCGGGCCAAACCAAAGCTCTGCAAAGCTGTTGCAGTGATGGTGGTGGTGGGGTAGGGTGGGCTCATCCAGGCTCCTGAAATGGCTGAGAGCTGAGCTGCAGCTCAGTGAAGCTACTCCTCTGGTGCAGGAGTGTAGGGTATGCAGTGTTCACCAGGCTCTGTAGCTGTCCAGGGCTCAGCCCACCTTCTGTTCATAAGAATCCTTCAATTAGTCCATTCTATATACTCTTAAGATACAATAAAATAAAATAAGTATAAGCACTTTTTGTGTATGCATGTGTGTGCTTTAATTTTTTTCCCCCTGCTTTTCTTTCTGAGGGGATGTAACAGAGGATTAAATGTAGAGATTGCTGCGATGCCCAGAATTTTTTTTAAGGTTGGCTTAATGACAGTGTGCGTATCCTATAATTGAGATGATTCTACTGTTAGTGGAAATAATTTATCAAACTATGTAGATTTGCACAGAACACAGGTTGGATACAAACCTGACACGCCAGTACCTCTTAGGACGAGCTTGACCTCCATTCAGATTTTCAAGTATGAACCAGAATTTCAAATAAATGCCAAGATGTGACCTTCCAGTTTCTTTACAGAAACAGCTCAGAAAGTTCTACGAGAGTCAGTCCCTCCTCCTTTTCCCTTCTGCCTTCTGGTTTTTGATGCGTTAGTTTAAAATCAACCATTTTGTCATCCTAGAAGCAATCTTACATTTATAACAGTACAGAAAATAACAGGAAAAAAGATGACATTTTGCGTTAGATAATATCAACTAATGCTTATCAACGAAGGTTTGTTCTGCTCAGAATTAAAGTGACCGTATGCAGTGAGAGTTTAGTGTTTCCCTTTCCATCCAAACCAAGAATTCCTGCTCAAGCGCCTTTGAGAAATGACACAAGCGTACTTGTGCTATTAGATTCTGTCAGCATAAATCTTCCCCATTGGCTATGGGGACTTATTTATTTGTTTATATTTATTTATTTATTTTAGAAAGGAAAGCTTTTATGAGAATCCCTACTTCTACATTGATACAATTAAAAGCAGCGAGACGTTTAGCTATTATTACGCATTAGTTTTTACATGATGCAGCATTCACAAGATAGAAAATTAAATTTTAGTCTTTACTCTCTTGGGCAAATAAGGATTTACTCATTGCCATCACTCATTTAAAGTCTAATTCAATCATCTGGCGAATAGATTTTAATGACTTCTACTACTTCTTGGCATGCCTGAAGGGAGAAAGAACTGTAGTAGGGCTTCCTTCCTTGTACTGAGGGGCAGGGCTGGTGTTGCCCTCAAGGAAGGCGCTCAGTTCTGCTGGCCTGCCATGACAGGAGGGACACAGAGCGTCGTCTGCTACTATGTAAACAACTGCACACGTTTTCGTCCCAATCTCCATACTTTTATTCCAAACCACCCCGGAGCTCTTTCCTCCAGGCCCCTCCTGTCGGTCTCCTCATCTCAGTAGCTCCTTCCTTCTGAACGTGTCCACACCATTGCCCAGTATCTACTGTATGCTTCAGATTTCATTTTTTCTTTCATGTTCTCACAGTGAGGAGATAATACGATGTTTGCATATGCAGGTCTGATTTATTTCACTTCAGAGTATGGTCTCTAGTTGCGTCCGTTTATCAATAATAGCCTGAATTTTGTCCACTTTTATAGCTGTATAATACTTCATTGTGTAAAAATACCACATCTTTTTTATCTATTCCTCAATTGATGGGCATTTGGGTTGCTTTAAGATTTAGTTTTGACACATTGTGTTTCTATAAACATGAGTGTACACATATCGCTGTAGTATGACACTTTCAGATCTTCTGGAAAAATACCAAGGAAGGGAATAGCTGGTTTGAAGGGGACTTCCACTCCTAGCTTTCTGAGGAATCTCCACACTGATTTCCATAGGGATTGTATCACTCTGCATTCCCACAGAATTATCATCTTAAAGCACCTTTATTTTCCTTCAAATGACACAAATTTATCTTTTATGGGTAAGTAGTATTTCTGGTATGCATATGCCACATTTAAAAAGGGTGACATTTTTGGGTCAAGGTCATAGAGGTAAGCTAATGGTGACTCCAGGACTCTTGACTCCAGGGTTAGGATTCTTCTTACTTTAACTTCTAAAGAAAACTGAAAATTCTTTTAATCTCATCAGTCAAGATGAGACAAATGGCCTGCTGTTCCCCAGTGACGTGATGAGTTTTGAAACTGCAGGGGTTTAGAGCCACTCCGTGTGCATGCACAGGATGCCTGCATGGTACCCCTCAGACTGGACTTTAGCTGTGTGGTGGGGAGAATTCAAGACCAAGCTCCGGTGTCCTCCTGCCCCTGCTACTGGGACACCCAGGTTCATTCCACACCTGCTGTCCCCTGGAGGCCTCTCTGATTGGAGCCTGTGTACTGCAAGTCCTCAGAAACTCACAACCCTGAGAGCCAATGAGGGGCAGAGCAGGGCAGTGACACTTGCGTGGGCTCTGGGCTCTCACCCCCGGGCTGGCCCTGAACTCTAGCCCTTCAGCCCAGCTTCAGCTCTTTTAGCTGGCCATGTTTTCATGTCATGGAACAGGGTAGACCTAAAGGAGTTATTGCAAATCCAGTGCGAGCCTGGACAATTTGGCAAGACTCTGTCTCAAATTAAAACAAGAAGAGGTAGGATACAGCCTAGGGGACAAGCACATGGCTAGCTCTGTGTGAGGCCCTCAGTTTGTCAGTACTGGAAAAGGAAAGATTAAGTGAGCTAACATCACGGGCAAAATGAGTTCATGGTAGCAACATGAAGTGAGTTTACCTATCAAGTAAAGAATCCAACTTAAGAACAGAGAACCTGTCGTTTTGTTTATTGCTCAGTCCCAAGCCTCCAGAAATCAGGGCCACAGGGGTGCCTGAGTAAGTGTGCCGCATGGTTATTTTTTATGAATAATACAAGAGGGAAGGACACCTGCATCTCCACTCCATGTGGACCAGGATGCTCACACGGGTGGCAAAGAGCACAGTGCCAATGTCCGTTCATGCTCTGCCCTTCCACAAAGTCCAAAATGGGGTACTAAACGCACTACAACCCGAGGATTGAGAACAGGCCAGGTGGAGGACATTCTGCTAAGACGAGGTAGGTCAAGGGCTGCTAGGGAATGCCTTAGCTGTTAGCTCTATATGTGCCCAATATGGTTTTGTGAATTTTCTGATTGGTTTTTATTCAGCACTTTATAAAGCCACAGACTGCAGGTCAAGGTCACTATGGAACGTGGTTGTACTGCCCTCTCAATCCATACAAGTCACTTGGAGCAGGTTTTCTCATCCTGAGCAAGTATCCCCAAATCATTCCCTTTCAAAACTGGAAATAATTTTCTGCATAGCTCAGCCAGCACTCCTCATAAATAAAAAATCATAAAATGACATTTAAGAAAGATTTAGAGGTTTGCACTCAAAGTTTGGTAGAAGTTATTTTCCCAGAATTGATTTTAGATAAAAAGCAATAAAGACAGAGTCACTGTTTCTGGGAGATTCTGCACCGCTTCTCTGGTAATTCTAGGTCATGCTTGAAACCTCATGCAAGAAAAAACAAACCAGCATTAGTAACTCTGCTGCATCATTTCTTCTTTGGTACTTGATAAGGGGGTTATCTTGGTGTGTATGGCTGGACTGATCAGAAAAACTGAGCAGAAGTTGGCTTATATTTTAGGAATGACGGGACGCGGCAGCTCTGGAGCTCTCAAGGCCTCCGACTGGCACTGCTGGTCGGGAGGCAGCCTCGGGGCTGAGGAAGGAGCGCCCGCCCCTGCAGCAACAGCCAGTGCTCTCCAGCCACGGCTCGCTCGTGTTGTGCCTGATTTACCAAGCAAGGGGCATAATTCCTGGTCACAACTAAGGAGATGGGGTCAGAAAGGTCATAGCTCCAATTCTGATGTCCAGGGCTGCCTGCTGCTTCTTTTTGATGACCTCTCAGCCGCAGGACTCAGGGCAACTTACTCTTCTCTCTCATGTGGGCACGGCCTGGGTTTTTGGCATTTACTTTGGATTTGCCCTGCTGCAAAACACAGATATATGCTAGGCCTCTCCTCGCTCCTGGAGCCCTGGCTTTGGTCTCTCCCAGTCACTTGGCCTTTGCCACCCATTTCCTGGTGTGGCAGCTGATACAAGTCTGGTAGTGACGATGTTCATTATTTGTAGCCTTGGGCTTTATTCTTCGAATATTAAAGTTGCATCTACGGAAGATGGATTCTATTTAATTTTTTTTCAACAGAAAAATCAGCAGGATATAAGAACAGGCTATGACAAAGAAAAATATCAGCATGAAATCTATAGCAAAAAAGAAACAATAAAAAGAAAAGTACAAACATAAATGAATAAATTCCATTTCTGAGTTCTTGGAAACGAACTTATTTTTATTATGTAGTCTTGATGTCAACAGGGAAATGAGCGGCTGTGGTTCTAAGCTATGTGTGTGTGTGTTTTTTAACACTGCTCTGCAGCAAAAACCAACCTCAGGGGAAAGACACAGGAAGAAAGTACACTAGAATTAAACACCCGGATGCCATCTCTACACTGCGTGGGCTCCACATGGGTGCTCCTCAGCCCCAAATCTGCAGCCTCCTCAGCCTGGATACCAAGTGTGGACAATCCATCAATCTTAATCCTGCATTTAAAACTCATTAAAAAGCTGTTTGCTGTTCTTCCTAAAGATTAATCGCACAAGTCCAACATAATAGCTTTGCCAATTTAAATGCTCCCACCCACAATTCCTTTCAAGTGTACTATAATTATATTATATTGCTTCTGGCCATGTTAGAAAATATATCCAAATAATAATACTGTGTTTGGTATATGATGCACTCTTAGCAACATTCCTCACGTCCATTATGTACAAAAGTTGAAAATAGACTTACAAGTGTCTTCTTAAGTAAGAGTAATCCATCTATCCACCCATCCATCCATCTTTTAAATTTACAGTTATACAGACATGCATAAATTCACAAAAATGAAGAATTATTCAATATCTTTCTGCTTTGCATATGTACATTTAATAAAACAGTGACACCAGAGACCTCAGTTATTTGCTTCCTCGAGTTTAAAAATATGCACAAGTTGGTAACATGATTTTCAGGGATGCAATTCTAACAGCAATGGTCATTTGTGGTTACTTGGTCCTCATAAGTTACAAAGAGACAAGGCTACCCAGCAGCATATACTGTCTACCCAAGTTTAGGCTTACTGTTCTCCAGGAGTTGGGAACAAGTAAGGTCAAACAAGGATACTGAGAATGGCTGCATGAGATATCCAAGAAAACATATGTAGATTATGTAGATATCTTTCCAGTACAAATTTTCTTTTCTTTAAAATATATTTAGTACGGATTCTACAGGTTCTCACTATGTAGATAGGACTTGTAGTGATTCTCCTGTTTTCAGGCTCCCAAGCGCTAGAATTATAGGCACACACTCCCACGCCCAGTCTCAGTCACCCTGTCAGTCCTCCCTGGGGAACTGAACCCCAGCCACTGTGCTCTGCCTCAGCAGATGCTTTACTCTGCTGATCTGTCTGGCGAGCCCTAAATTTTATTTTTAAGCATTTTTATTCCCTTTTATTATGCAATGAGCAAACATGTTGCTTCTATTTATTGTATTTAAAAAATGATTGAAAAAGCACTGGGAAAAGGAGTTAGGTATTTATGAACCTCGGCGCTAGCTACATTTTGGCAGTCAGGCAAGTGATTTTATTTGAAAGAAGAGAGATTTCCTTTTCCATTCTCTCCTCAATCATGAAGTAAACTGTACCAACATTCATATAGTTAGTGTTAGTTTCAAAGAAATTTAATTGGTCATTGTTCATCAACTTTTACTAAGCAGTGGTGACCCAGTATTGAAATTGACTTCTAAGAGTATACCTAAGGGATATAATTAGAAAAATAAATTGCAAATAGGTTAGATATTTTGTTCGTTCATCTGTCAGACTTTTATTGACTGCTTATAATCTATTTACACCTTTTAAAGTACTGGAAAGTGCATCCAACGTCATAACAGACAAAAATGCCTTCATTTATAGTTTGGCAAGAAAGATAATAAACAAGTAAATATAATACATGGCAAGGTGATAACAAATACAGTAATGTTAATGGTTCCATTCTTTAAAAACTATATTGGAGAGGGGTCTCCACTGAGCAGGTACTGGGAAGGAATAAAGAAAATTGATCACTATGAAGAGAACATTAGGCAAAACTACAAGTGTTTGCAAGGATGCTGGGAGGGATGGCCTCTTTACCCGATGAGAGGACAATGAATCTGCCGCCCATGGCTACTGATCACCCGGAGAGGAACAGAGTGGGTCCCCACGTTCTCAACATCTGAGCAAGGCAGCCTCCTATAAGGCATTCCCACTTACTCCAAGTGATGTTGACAAGGATTTGAGCTAGAAAGTGAAGCAATCTGGCTTATGCTACAAAGCTGATGACTGTGCAGAGTATGGTCCACTAGAGAACTGACACTGGTGGCCAGTGGTGGCAAAAAGTGGCGGTGCAGATGGGACAGCATAATGGGCCAGGGGTAAGAAGTGCTTAACCTGGGTAGATTTATAAAAATAAAGGTGACGAAACTGGCAATTTCACAGGACATAAGGGAATAAAGATTAAGGTGTAAAAAGAGCCATGCTTGACTCATAATCTTTATTGACTAAAAGTCTAGGAATATTCAATAATGAGTTTAATATCAATGTCCAGTGATTTGTCACATGATGGAGCAAAGAAAGTGGAGGTTTTCACTAATACTATACAGTTTATTTAATGAAACAGCAACATAATACTCCAGCGAAGCTCCCCTTTTACACTGAAGGAGAAATACAGACCTTGTAAGATAAATAAAATCTAAATAAATTCATAAGCACTTAACCATCACTACAGAAAATAATTTTGAAAATCCTACTTAAAATATTCCTGAGGCATATTCTCAAAAGTCAATTTCAATGCTGGCTCACTACTGATTTACAAGAAGAGGAACAGTTATTGAGA
This sequence comes from Octomys mimax, assembly GCA_002564305.1. Classification (NCBI taxonomy): domain Eukaryota; kingdom Metazoa; phylum Chordata; class Mammalia; order Rodentia; family Octodontidae; genus Octomys; species Octomys mimax. Next base: position 11,353 of record NDGM011095301.1, on the reverse strand, counting down.
ATCAAAATGCAAACATTAGAAAAATAATAAAATGATAAAAATAGTACATCCCTTTCCATGATAACTGAAAAAAAAATATATATATTCTCAATTAAAGATACAATCTTGCAGACTGGAATACAAAAAAAAGACAACTATTTACTGCTTGCAAGAAACACACCTCAATAGCAAAAAACACTGAAGTGATAGAATAGAAAAAAATTATGTAATAAAAACACAATTAATGCAAGCAATAGTAGCTATACTCACGTCTGACAAATAATAACTCAAGTCAATGAGACAAAGAAGGCCACTACATATTGGAAAGTAGAACAACTCACTAAGAAGATATCACAATTGTAAATATAAACATATATATATATATATATATATACACACACACACTAGACATCAGTGCACCTAATTTCTTTTTTCTTTTTTCTTTGTGCAAGGTCTCACTATGCAACACGGACTTGTAGCAATTCTCTTATTTTCTGCCTCCCTAGTGCTAGGACTACAGGTGTGTGCTACCATGCCTGGACTCCATCACTGGTGCAGTGCACCTGAGGAAAGGGTCAGTGTGCCGTGTGGTGCTAGAGATCCAACCCTGGCCCCTCCACCTGCCTAATCAAGCGCTTAGTCCACTGAGCTATCTCACTGGACCTCTAATTTCTTAACACAAACACTACTCATCATAAAGAGACATACAGATCCTAATACAAAAATAGTGGGTGACTTCAATAAGTCACTTTCAACAGTAAATAGGTCATCCAGACCAAAAACAATGGAGATAGATCAGATTTAAATTATAAGATACATTACTCTCAGCATTTTAGACCATAAAACAAGCCTTAACAGAAAAAAAACTTCAAATCGTGCATAAAAGAAATCACAGAAAGTACACACAAACATGGAGGCTGAACAATTGACTGTTGAAGGACCAATGGGTCATTAAGACAATCAGGGGAAATTGAAAGAGTTGTAGCATGAAATGAAGAAACAGCTATAAGAGGGACATTTGTGGCTAGAAACCCTTACATCAGAGCATTAGAGAGATCGCCAGTAAATAAACTAAGCATACATCTCAAAGTCTTAAGAAACCAGGAGCAAAGTAAAACAAACACAACTAAAGAAATAATAATCAAATACGACATTAAAGAGAGACTAAGAAAACAGTGCACAAGATCAATTAAACAGTTCCTTTTTAAAAAGATGAACAAGACAAACCTGTACTCAGAAAATTAAGCCAAGAAAAGAGTGAATACACAAATTAATACAAACAAAGATGAAAAAGGAGAGGATATAACAGATATCACTAAATTCCATAACTTTCTTACAGAACACATTTAAGACCTTCATTGTGGAGGACTACCTGGGTGACTCTCCTTGAAGGAAGAGCCGTTGTCTCCACTTTCACTGTGCCTGACGGTATTTCCATGTATTGATATGTACTGACCTGGCTAGGATTTTTCCTTACCCCTTCAATTGGCTTTAAGCAATGCATATTGGTTTAGCAGAGGTGCTGGTGGTAGTCCCTGAAGATGGCACATGTGTTTTCCTGATAATCTACATCTGCTGCTCTTGAATATGAGCTGGGTTGAGACAGGACGAGGACTCAATGCTCTATGCTGTGGGCTGGGATCAAGCCTCCAGACAGAGGCTTGAATTTCTGGGGCTTCAGAGATTACACATCAGAGCTGAAGCACTGACCCTAAAATGTTAGATAGTATCTCAACAGTATAATGCAAATCACTTTTGCTGCATATCCTTCTCTGCATATTGCAGAGGTAAATGCAGTCCTCTTACTGCCCTGCTCACAGCACCCACCTACTTCCTACAATTCTTACTTATTCCTCCTTAAGCCACTCTTCCTGCATGATTAAGTAAACCTGGGTTCGGCCCTAGGTCGAGGCCTTTGTCGTAGGTAGCCATCACATGGCTGGACTTGGGACCTTTTAGCCCCCCTAACTATAAATATGCTGTAATGCCTTCATTCTTGCCATGATTTGCACTGGAAGTGGTAGACTGGAATTAACTTGATGGAATTCTAATAACTTATCCATTGGATTACAAATATACACTTCCTCTACCAATACAAGGACCAAGAAGGGCTCCCTACATTTTATTCTAAGAAATTGGAGAATCAAAAAGAAATGCACAACTTTCTAGACACACATGGCCTACCAATAATGAACCAAGATGCTATAAACGCTGAAACAGATCAATAATGAGCAATAAGATTGAAGAAATAATTAAAGACTATTAAGAAGGAAAACCCCAGAATTAGCCAGGTCCACTGCTACATTTTAGCAAACCTTTAAGAACTAATGTCAGTATTCTGAGATTATTTTACAAAACAGAAAGGATAGTGACATCTTCAAACTCATTCTTCAGGGCCAACTTTCTGATGCCTAAAACTGCAAAAGAAAGCAACAACAACAACAACAAAAAAACCCCAAAAAACCCCAAAAAAACCCCCCAAAAACCCCCTACAGATCAATATCCTTGATGAACCTAGATGCACAAACCTTTACTAAAATGTTGGCCAAGCAACTCAACACCTTAAAAAGTTTATACATCTTGATTAAGTTGATTTTATTCCATGCTAACATGGTTCAACATGTGCAAATGGATAAATGTACAAAATAATACAATCAAGGATAAAATCACATTGATCTCAACTGATACAGAAAAACTTGCAAAAAATTCAATATTCAATATTTATTATGGATACCTTAAAGAAACTAGATAGCCAAAGATTATTCTATAACTTTATTATAAAAGCCCCAAAGAAGGTTGATATTGAAGATCATCGTCAAGAAAGTCCCAATCAATATTATTTTTTGATATCAGGGATCAAGCGCAGGACTTTGTGCTTTCGAGGCAGGCACTTGTACCACTGACCCATCTCCCCAGCACCAATACTGTTTTGAACAAAGAAAAACAAAGCTTTTTTTTTTTTTTTTTTTGGTGGAACTGGGGATTGAACTCAGGCTCTTGCACTTTCCAGGCAAGTGCTTATTCTACTGAGCTATCTCCCCGACTCCCAACAAAGCATTTTCTATAAAATTAGGAAGAAAGCTAGGTTATCCATTCTCTTCACATCTGTTCAATACAGTTTTTAAAATTTTAGCTAGAAAAATTAGGTAAGAGAAAGAAGTGAAACAATTTCAATATGAAGTCAAATTACCCTTGTTTGCAGAGGATTTGATTACAGAGTGGGAAGATGCTAACCACTCAACATTTTAGTGCTAATAAGCAAACTCATACATTCATCAGAATATAAAACTAACTTTGAAAAATTAATAGTTTTTCTAAAGGCACTAAGAAAGAAATAAGGGAAAATTTTCATTAATGATATCTTCAAAAATATCTATGAATCAGTTTATCTAAGGAGATGACATCTTCTGAATGAAAAATTTTAGAGCACTAGAAAAGAAATTGAAAAGATGCCAGAAAATAGGAAGAACTCCCATACTCATGGACTGGTAGAATTCATGTTGTTAAGATATCTGTGTGACCAAAAGGGGACTATAGATTCAATTTAGTGCCCATAAAAGTACAAATAAAATTCTTCACAGAACAACAACATTAACAACAAACAGTAAAATTCACATTGAAACACAAAATACCCAGGAGAGCCAAAGTGATCCTGGCAGGGGGCAAGACTGGAGGAACCCAAAACCTGCTTTCAGAAAATACACACTATAAATCCATAGTAAGAAAAATAGAATGATACTGGCATTAAGCAAGCAAACAAACAAGACATAGAAATGGGAACAGAATAAGGACACAGAAAAAATTCCATGCAACTTCAGCCATTTAATTCTGAACAGTAGAGCTGGACATATTCACTGAAGAAAAGACAGCCTCTTTTATAAATGGAGCTGGGAAAAGTGGAAAGGCACTTGGAGAACACTAATGCAAAAAAAACATATTGATGCTGGATTCTTATCTCTCATCCTGTACAAAAGTAACTCCAAATGAATCAAAGACTTGGGTATAAGATTTGAAATTTTGAAAATGCTAAAAATGAAGACACAAGGAAAACACCTGAAGCCATTAGTCTGGTAATACCTCATTATTAAACTCCCAGAGTTCATAAAATAACACCAAGTGTCAACAAATTGGACTATAGCAAACTTAAAAGTTCTTGCACAGCCAGGGAAACAATGAACAGAGTGAAGGGACAATCAACAGAAGGGAAGAAAATATTTACCAGCTACTCTTTCAAAAGAAGATAAATATCTAGCATATATAAAGACCACAAAAAACTTGACACCAAGAAGCCAAATGGATTAAACAATAAATGGGCAATGGAGCTGAATATGCATTTTTCAAAAGAAGTAAAATGGCCAAATCATCAGCATATTTATCCACTGGCTAAACGCAAATCAAAACTCAACTCCCTCTAGTCAGGAAGGCTATTAGCAAGAATTAAAAGCAGATGATAAACAGTGGCCAGGATGTAGAATAAAGGAAAAGTTCCACTCTGCTGGTGGGAATGTAAATTAGTGCAACCACAGCGGCAATGATGAAAATTAATACAGAAGTTCCTCAAAATCTAAAACTACTGGTACCATTTGATGTAGGCATTCTACTCCTTGGTCCACACTTAAAGGAAGTCAAGGCAGGGTACTGTAGGGACACTTGAAACACCATATTTGTTGCAGCACAACCCAACAGCTTATAATCAGTAGATAAGTGGATAAATAAATGTGTTAATTGTACACAGTGGAATATTACTCAGCCATTAAGAAGAACAGTCATGTCATTACAGGGAAACGGATGGATCCAAAAATCACCACATTGAGTGAAATAGACTAGACCAAGAAAGACAAATATTTCATATTTTCACAATGATTATTGCTTACAGTGGTACTAATTGTACAGCTTTGTCCCCTAAACAATGTTAAAGTATTTCCAGAAATCAATCTTGAACTACACGTACTCATTCAGAGATTTGTCTGGAATGCTAAAAAAATATTGCATAGTAGATTATTACGTCTTGCATTATCTTTCCAAACCTAATGATGGCTTTACAAAATTGCATGTAGTTAACAAGTTGTTCCAATTATTATGGATGGACAAACATGATCTGGCAAAGTGTAAGAGATGGAAAAATAATAAATATAGGAACTGTGATCAGTAGTCTAATTTTTTAAATGCAAGGATTAAGCAGATAAAAGCAAGAACGATGACTTTCAGGCTCCCTTTACTTTTGACACACTTACTTAAGTGAAGACCACTTGACCACGTGGTTTCTACACTGCAGTTATGTCACCAGCAGCTACTGAAAAATCCTAGAACTGGACTCAACATCTGTTTCCTCATCCAAAACGGCCAGGCCTTGAAAATATTGAAATCAATTAGGGCAATTAAAGCAACTTAGCAGGTTGATCCCACTTAGCTTTAAAAAAAAAAATACTGGAGAAGAGATGACAAAATCCATCTGGAGTTTTCTGTCTCTTCTTAAAATTTCAGTATAAAAATGTGGGTGTTGCCACAACATACTTGGCATACTCACACCCGAATGCAGCTGAAGACAGGGGTGAACGTCACGCCACTGGGGCAGATGGCTATTTTTGGATTGTCTTCCCTAACAGGAGATTTTATGCAAACAGACCAGTGTTACAAGCAGGGGTGAACTCAACACAACTTTTATCTTCTCATTTAAAATGATCAACAGGGGCCAGGGAGATGGCTCAGTGGAATAATCACTTCCCTGGCAAGCACGAGCACCTGAGTTCAATCCCCAGTTCTGCCCCCACCAAAAAAAAAAAAAAAATCAACAGCTTTTAAACAGAAGACGGCGTTCTGCACTACAGCCTCCTATCTGAAAGCAGCGATTTATTTTCATGTACTTTTATAAAAGCGTGCCTCTAAAAGTGAAATTTACGTTGCTGTCAAATATACCTATCCCCCACTCCTGAGATACTTATGAGATTCTTTTTTATGGTTTGAGTATAATTTGTCCCATCCAGAAGCACATAACTGTACTCCAATTCCTCGATATTAAGAGGTAGAAACTTAATCCAGCTGTGATATCCAGATGCTGGGCCTTGGAAGGTGACAAGGACTGAATAAGTTCTTTAGTACAGCAGCCATCGAGGAGTCCGGTGGCTGTACAACAGAGGACCCGACACAACATCCACACAAGTGCTCCCCATTTCTTCCGTGCCCTACACTGCCTCAGCATTCTTCCCTAAAGATGTGACCAGTCAGTGTTGGACTGGGACCATGGATGGAAATAACCCTCTGCTCTCCACAGACCTTAGTTTTGGGTAATTAGCAAGAGAAAGTGGACTAAGACAGTGAAGACAATGATTTCAAGACCCAGGTAAGAGTGGTTCTGTGAGACCAAGAGCAGGGTGGTGGGCAATAAATTCTCTGCCCATTTTCTCTCCTACCACCCACCTCATGAAATCAATTCCTTTTGACCATGTGTTTGGGAGAACAATTTTTTACAAGATTCTGAGGTTCCTACACACACTTGAAATAAAGAAAAACCATTATACATGTACAATAAGTCAACGAAGAAAACTGTACTCTATTCCTCTTTCCATGCAACCCATATGTGGTGCAGAAGTAGGCTGATTCTAGAAAAAACCGAGCCCAGCCAGGCTTCCTATGCTCCTGCCTTGGTTACTCATCTCTCCTTGCTGGGACAAATATCTGACATTCAAAATTAGGGAAGGGAAGGTTTATTTAGCTCACAGTTTGTGGACCTTTCAGTCCATGCCACAGAGCAGTTGTTCATGGTGGTAGCAAAAAGGAAGAACAAAGGGAGTGGCAGTGGCTCAGGCCGCTAGCCAGCCTCTCTCCCCACCTTACACTGTAACACAGAGTACTACCCCATGGCACTCATGCCCGTAATCCCAGACCTGGACCAAGAATCAATCACAAACTCCAGAAGATATGCCAAGACGGCATGAAGACTTGAGGGCACAACTAGACACAAACTCTAACAGCCACAGACCTATGTGGTCCTAATTACAAGGGAGCTCACTGCAAGCTTACAGTAAGCTTTCTCAGACCTCATTTCCCGTTACGGGGATAAAACACCTCACAACAGCAAGGTAAAGGAGGAGTTATTTTAGCTTACGATTCCAAAGGGCTCAGTCCAGAGTCAGCTGACTCCAAGGCAGAAGTAGAATATTGGATTGGCCTGGTGGAAGAGAGCTGCTCAGCTCTTTGTAACCAAGAAGCAGGGAGAGAAAGAGAGGAACTGCGGACAAGAGTGCACCCTTCTAAGTTATCCTCCCAGTGATTCACTCCCTTCAACAAGGTTCCACCCATGAACATGAGACTTTAGCAGACCTATGTGATCTAAACCATAGGGCCGTGCATGCGTTCTTACCTGTGTGGGACCCCCAACATGACTGTGGATGTGCACAAAGTCACTGTCCACCACACTGTTGCTGCATGATTGATGCCTGGCTGATGGCACGTGGACATCTCTGAGGGGCCTCAATGTCCTTACTCTGAGTGTAGTCCAGGCTCTGCCTACGTCTAAGGCTTAAATGGGCCTTTTCACTCATGAGGGCCTTTGAGACAAACTGCTGTGGTGTAAGTGTCTGCCTGCTTCATCCTGCTTGGCTATCTTTCCGGTCCCTTCCCCTGTTTCACTGGGGCCTGTCCATACTCAAAATATTTAATGGCTGTAAATATTTTTGAACACATTCTACCCTTTCAAATATAATTTTCTTTTTTTTATGTTTGTATGTCTGGTTAGGAGTAAAGAAGTAGACTAAAAATACGTATTTTTATTGCATTTTTTAAAACAGTGATTTGGGCTCTTGAGAGTAGCAATTTATTTAGGGAAATTTTGTGGCTTCTTAACTGGCAATTATTGGGGATTTAGTTCTATTGATCAGGAGGCAGTCTTCAAGTGAATTTTGATCAATTAACTGTGTTATTAACTAATATTAATGTTTCCCACATACATACAGCACTACTTGAGATGCCTAATAAATGTCTTTAATTATATAAGATATAAACAGTAATGTTAGAGGGAATAATGATAAATGAGAAAATTTTCTTGCTTTTAAATAGAACAAGATAGAAAGTGTTCTCTAGCTTTTAGAGATACTGTGCTACTTTTCCTCTTGATTAAAGTATTTATAAATTCCTCCCCTTTCATCTTTTTTCTCCTCCTCCTCTTCTTGTTCCTCTTCCTCTTCTTACATCTCCCCCTCCTTCTTTGAATTCAAATTGCAGTTAAAAATTGTCATTACAAAACTCCAACCTGGAAATCACCACCATAAGAAATGGCAAAGGTGGCAGCAAGAACGACCCTAAGTACAATGAACCCTAAAACGGTGTTGTTGCCCTACGTTGAGGGAGGCAAATCTATAGAGCAGTGATCCTCAGCTCATGGAATAAGGAGTCAATGCTGTGGGGCCATTTAAACACGCACATGGACTTAAATTTTTTTAGGGCACTAGGCACTTCTAGAAGTTCTATGTTATCTTTCAAATTTTATAGTCCTTTATTTTATTGTTTGGGAATTTATTTTTCCAATTTATTATTTTTGAGGTTGCATGCTTGTCTCAGTTACTCTTCTCTTATTGTTGAGATAGAACACCTAACACTCAAAATTAAGGAAAGAAAGACTTATTTAGCTCACAGTTAGTGGAGGTTTCAGTCCATACTTGGCTGGCTCGAAGGCAGAGTGGCACATGGCAGAGGGCAGCAGCCATGCAGGGTGGAGGCAAAGAGCAGAGAGCTAAGGCGAGGGGTAGCAGCTCAGGCCACTAGCTAGCCTCTCTCCCCTCCTCACACTGCAATGCAGATAACCTGCCCCAGGGCTGGTGCAGCGTCGATACCCACAATAATCAATCATGAACTCCAGAAGGCACCCCATGACTGCATGAGGCTTTGAGGGGACACCTAGACATAAATCATCACAATGTTGTTTACGCCCATAACACTGAGATATACCCCTAACCTCTTTTTAAAACTTTTTATTTTGAGACAATGTCTTACTAAGTTTCCCAGGCTATGTTTGAACTTAGCACCCTTTTGTCTCAGCCTCTGATGAGATGGAATGATAGGGCTGCACCATTTTTTACTGTTTCTTTCACTTAGCTCAAGTAAATTAAATTCCTGAATCACTTAGTACTCCTAAAATTGCTGAATTCTGTGTGGTGACTTATTCGTGTGTCCCTCAAAGCTTTTTATTTTTTATTTTTTAGTGTATTTAGTACAAGGTCTCACTACACAGCTAAGACTCAGTGACCCTCCTGCTTCAGCCTCCCCAGACCCAGTTTTGGGCGTAGCTCAGCATGCCCAGGGGCAGGGCCAGCACGCCCTCAAGGCTTTTAACTCAGCTCATGTTAATTAGGCTTCTCTCTTCTTAATAGTACAATCTCTTTCATGGATGGGCCCTCCTGGCAGGCCACACTTGCCTGTTGTGTGGTCCCAAGGGTCTCAGGATAGGTTTCCAGTTAGACTTGCTCAGTTTGGGGCCCTTCTGGGCACACATGTGCATGTCTGGGCTCTGCTCGCAGCCGTGTCTAGAGCCTGGATTTCTCCCAGAAGAACACGTTCCCCAGCAGAGGTCCTAGAGATCAGTACAGCTAAATGGATCCCACACCAGCGCCAAGAGGGTTTCTTCTAGCTCTTTCCATGGTCGGAGCTGCTTTTTGTCCTTAGGCTTTGTACAGAGAGATGCTGCACCAGCTCTGGTGTCACCCTTCCTAAGACCATGTCCCAGTGCTGGGAGAGGCGTCAGCATCTCTTAGTTGCAGGACCCTTCTAATCCACACTTGGCACAGGAAGATGGGCAGCTGCTGCTCTTATTAGAAAGACAGGGCACAGAACAGAAATGGAATTCACTCAAGCCAGCCAATCAGCTGATGCCCCTTGTTAGAAGCAGACATTTTCACAGGATGGTGGCTGATGAAGAGAAGCCCTAAGCTCTATTAGTCACAAGAAACCGCAGTCACGTCCTCAAGCCCAGCTCTTCGGAAAAGTCTGTGCCTTGTAGGTTTCCACTTGAAGCATTCTCAGCAGATCGCTTTTCCTTAGAGAATTTAAGATATTTATGTCATCACCCTTGCCAATGTGAACCTTTCCCACTGTTCCATTTTCAGCGCCATCATGGTGGCTAAGGTCTCTATCTAGATGTCCTTGATGGTCTCATGGATGGAGCTTCTGGTCAGTGTTTGGATCACAGGAGGGCAATACTCACTGGTGAATGAGGGCACAGATGAACTGATATCAAAATGTGATTTGGGGGGTGAAACCTGGTTGGAACCAGTAGTCACAGAGGACACATCCTGGAAGAACTTGTCCCCCTCCCTGCCCCTTGGAAGGCTTTCTTCTCTCATTGTCATTTCATGAACTGTCCCTCCTAGGCTGTGCTCTCCTGCCTAACTGCCAGCCTGCTAGAGACTGCTAGGTCTGTGAGCCCCAAAAGCCCTCTTGCTGTAATTTGTGGGTGTCGGTACTGTGTTCTCCTGCTGCAGCAAGAAGGTGACTGGAGCAATAGTACACTTCTTGGTTGTTAATCCCAGGGCACTGCTGTCCTGTCTCTTGCTTCTTGCTACTGCTGTGGCCTGGCCTGGCCACTGCCCAGGGCTTCTGGCCTCTGTGCATCCTCTGCCCAGTCAAGCTGTCACAGCACCACCTGAGTGTGAGTTTTACAACTCAGTCAAAGCTCCCAGATACAGCCCCAGTGCATTCACCTCGCTTAGCATGCAACGTTCTATGCCATCCCACTTGGCTCCCCCACTGCTCTATTAAATAGATTAATTTTAGTACAGTGATATAATGAAAGAAATATTAAGAAGCTAGTAGGGAGAGGTTTTCTGTGTTCCTTAGCTCGTTCATTCTTAACCATCAGCATCTTATGTTGATATGGTCTGTTTTTCATGATGCTGAATGCATATTGCTACAGCATGATCAGGTAAACTCCTTGGTTTATCTAGATTTGCGTGTGTGTTTCCGTGTGCATATGGGCATAGTGCTGTGGACTGAACCAAGAGTGTTTACAGTAAGCTACATCCCTATGCCATTATATTATTATTATTATTATTATTTGACATTTTGAGACAGGATCATTTAAGTCCCTAAATCGCTTAGACTGGTCAGAAACTTAGGATCCTCGCTCCTCAGCTTCCCAAAGAGCTGGGATGCCAGCGATGTGCTGCCTCCCTCAGCCAGGTTCCCTTTATTTTTGCCTACTGCACTTGGTCTGCTGCAGGATGCCATGCAGAATTCTGGATTAGAACTCACCATCATGCCTCTGAGGCCCCTCCTGGATGGTGACAGTTTCTCAGATGCTGCATGTGTTGGATGGCGTTGACAGTTTTGGCTAGTGCTGCTCAAGTGTTTAGCAGAATGCCCCATTACTGGGGTCTATTTGCTG
>NDGM011095295.1:0-11325 GCA_002564305.1 Octomys mimax | reverse complement strand
TACAGCAATTAACCACTAAGCAATATGTATTCAGTGTGTTAATTATTGAAACTGTCCTAGCAACTTGTTTTGAAACTGTCTAATTGCTATTTGTTTATCAATAAAATTATGAGAAAAAAATTTTTACCCCCAAACTTCTTCATGGTTGGCGTCAGATTGAAAAAATGATGTTTCCCCCATCATGTATCCTATTCTTACTCTCCATTTCTCCTGAGACCACCCATCTACTGAAGCTGGTTTTGGTGGTTTATTTCTTCAGAAAAACAGCTCATCTCTCAGGCTTAGGTCCAATAGGCTATAACTACAGACATATCTTGCTGATTTTGTCTATTGATATTAATCAAATCTAGTGAAAGTCTCAATCAAAATTGCCCAAAACCAAATGAATTGCTCTACATCTTCAGGATGGGTGATATGTATACCCATCTTCTAAATGGGATCCATTATTTTTTTCTTCATATGGTATATTGTATATTGAAAATGAGCTTTTAAAATACACCTTTTTTTAAGTTCTTGTAAGTCAGGTATAGTTTCACAGATTAAAATACATACTGTGTGACTCCAACTGAGTAAGGTTTTTGTCTAAATGAAAGTGTTGGGGATACACAGTCCAGATTCTAAGGGATATCACTAAATCAGAAGTGTCACAGCTCAGTGCTTATAAGAAAAGTTTCTAAGCAGCCTTTGTGGATTGTACATGTTGGTATTCTCAGTGCCTATGTGCATGACTATGACCAAGCTGCTTGGGCTATCTATAATCCAGCATTCTGATCTATAACTATGAGTGATGTTTTATGCTATGCACGTCTATTATGAAGACTAATGAGCTGAAGCTTTTAGTGTTTAGGGAAGTACACAGCAAGTGGTAAAGGAACATGTTATAAAAACAGTTGAGGTTTTTTCCTGCATTACTCTCTCATTACACAACATCTTGTATGTTGAATCTAAGGAATTGAATACTCATTATAAATAAAATTATAATAAAAAGGGACGAGTGCTCCATCCTAAAAAGATGGAACCAGAACAAGATATACAATGTAAATAAAAATCCCCTTTCTTCTGTGGTGAGATACACAGAGCTTGCTGGTGGGCTGCACCGACTAAGGACTTCAACACACATGCGGCAGTGTTGTTGGTCTCCATGGCTCTTGGGATGGCCTGGTCTGCATGGAGAGCAGCCTCCAGCACGTTGCCTCATGGGTGGCTGTGAATGAGTTGATCCTGGTGGACTAACAAGGACTGATTTCTGGATGGCAGCATGGCAAACCTGTATGTGATTCAGAGCAGTTTGAATCTCATTACCTGTCCACTGCTCTACTACTCATTAACATGAATATCTTGCATGTAACTTTACACGAACTTACACAGGAATTGGACCTTCCTGTGTAAATTCAAAAGTCTTCACTTACGAATGGATACTTGTGGTTATTTTTGAATGCCAAATAAAAGCTCCTTCCTTGGTTAACATTTAATTTATGATTATGGAATAATGAACATGGCATTGCACAATATTTTTCATATTGCAGTTCTGAATCAACACATATAACTGTAGGTCCAAGTCGGTGAAGCAGAATTTCTTCAGAAAAAAATGATAAATTTTAACAGAATTTGCAAAATTTTTACCTTCTTTCCATTATGGGAAGAGTAGTAATGAAAGGCAAGCCACATAAGTAGTAGAAGTGAATCTAGCTCTTCAAAGTGGCAGAGTACAATCTGGGATTTCTATGAAGCCATAGAATTAAAGGCACCTCTTGAAGGGGACAGAGTATGGGACAAGATTTCTTTGTGACTCTCATTTCTATGTTTGTGTTAGACCTGGAGCACAAGTCACCGTCATTGCTATTCAAGAATAAATCTTTATGTTTAAACAAAACTTACCTAATTTTGTTTCACACATAGCACAGGAAAATTAACAGTTCTTTCAAATTCACTGGAAAGTGAAATGAAATGTGGGTTTTCTCAATATGTTCCTCTCCCATTAAGCACACCAACGTTCAGCCAGTGTCCATCTTTGTGAACCAGCACAAATGGACTCAAAGTCATGTAAACAAGGGACAGAAATGTCAAAATCCTTACTACTATGAAATTGTTTGCTAAAGATGAATTTAAAACATGGAGAAAAACAGTCAGTGTAAGAAAAGAGAACAAAGCATACCAAAGACTTATCTTTCAAGAGGACTTATGTAGAGAAACATGGCATCTACATCTGGAGAACACAATGGTGGTGTTTGTGGAGATGAAATACACTGTAGACATGGACTCCACCCATGACAGCCTGAAACCTGGCATTGTGAATAACCATGACAGTGACACAAATCCATCATATTATTTATCTTCCCAGTAGATAATAACAATAGCCATCATTTTTACCAATTTGTAGCATGTTCAGCCAGTATATTTGTCTTTTTTTTTTTTCCTGGTGGAACCAGGGATTGAACTCAGGCACTTGCACTTGCCAGAGAAGTGCTTATTCCACTGAGCCATCTCCCCGGCCCACAGCCAGTATATTTGTGATTGTACAGAAAACTTCTTGTTCATCACAGAACTGAGAAACAAGTGAGAGAGGGGCCAAGTGATGTGGGCTTGAATTCTTGCTACCTGAAGTACCTCATACTTATATTAATAGCATCGGCCTTGTAAGGAGACTGCAAGTAGACTCCAGACCACCCTCATCAGATAAATAAGTCTTTCATCCTGTATATGCTGTCTTTTCCATTTTATGGAAAGAAACACTATGCTATTCTTAAAAGCTAAACAAATGACTAAGACATTTATAAGTTGCTTGCCACTCTCTGACCAGAAACTGACAAGCAATTAAATTTTTTAAATGTTTCCAAGGCTGAGGATACAGCTCAGAGGCACAAGTGACTGCCTTGCAATGACCGTGTCCTGAATTTGATCCCCATCACCAAATAAATAAATAAATAAATTCTCTATAATTTCAAATCTAATTAGAAACAAATTATTTCAAGTCATTTCTTTTCTTAATTCCTAGGCAGAAAAACGTGTTTCCAGAAAGCACTTTTGCAAAGAAAACCACAGTAATGATAAATACTACCAAAAAAATCATTTTATACATCAATTCTCTGATGTATAAGGACAAACATGCTAATAATGAATGGTGTAGACTTTTGTATAAAGAATTATTTCCTTTTTATCTCACTGTTTGATAATTATAATAGCATAAAGAGATGTTTTATGTTTTCAAGCTTTATATTTTCAATGTTCATACCTTCATGATCTTTTTTTATTTCTAGAACCCTAATTAAACCTATGTTCAGTGGTTCACAAATACGTTTGGGGTATTTTTTTTTCAGTCCTCGCTATCATGGCAATCTTCATAACCTTTCCAAATAACATTTAGCAGTTGAAATGTGATGATCCCAGAACATCCAAGGATTTCTCTGCTGTTAGAAAAAAATCAGACAACAAACTGGCTGGAGGTAACAATACCTCCATCATTGGAAGCAAAATGTGACACTGCAGAGGGTTTTTAGGGTGCCCTGAGTTCTGCTGAGTGACTTTGAGGTCTGTAAGGAAAGGTTGGATTAGTTCTTGCTGTGTGGCTATGTATTCAGTTAGAATAAGATTTAGGGAATAATTAGGTAATGTTTGCTATAATCAGATGAGGGGCATGTATGAATTATATATCCTAAATATAGGATATTTGTACCAATGCAGATTGATTCAGATTGGCAGAAATGATCACTCAAATGGAGGGCTGTAATAACACTATACAACTGCTACATAATGCTGGGAGAAACAGTGATTTTTATTAACACCACAGCCTACTTTACCTGATTTTTTTTCAACTTAGTTAACAATAGTTTTTCTCAGTCTAATCTGATTTTCATGACTCAGGTCTAAAGCCAAATTAATATGCTGAGCTGTAAAAGACTCAACTCTGAATAGAATTTTACTCTTTTAAACCTACATTTTTTAGTCTCATTTCTCAACTAGACATTCATATAAAACTATAGGATAAATTTTCAGATGCAAAGCATCAAAATTTTTTGCATCCCACAGGGTGCACCATATTCTACACGTTTGGAATGTTTATTTACACATATTACCCCCCATGTTCCCTCTAAAAACTAAAGCACTACTTTAGATTTTTCTGTCATAAAGTCGTGTCAGAAAGAACTGTGTGAACTTAGGATTTTTCTTAGGTTCAGTACCAGAAAACCCCTTTTAGGACTACCACTCATTGTCTTTCAAACTTTGTTTCTTCTGAAAAATGGGAAGACTGATATGTAAATAAATGGGTGGACAATCCCAGGTGTGTGACACATACTGAATTGTTACCAGCTTTAAAAGCAAGTGCAGAATATTAGCTAAAATTTTGAGTTTAAATTTATTAATTGCCAATTGGACCTGTTTAAAATGACTATACTCAAAATGTTTCAATGTCATAACAGATTTATCAATTCGTGTGTGTGTGTGTGTGTGAGAGAGAGAGAGAGAGAGAGAAAGAGTGAGAAAGAAAGAGAGAAAGAGAGTCCATATTCATATTCTTTTGAATATTCCTCATTTTCTCTGAACACTGTTTTCATACATTTCAAATTCAGAATCAGACCACTAATATCAGTCTTTAAGATAACAAGATTATTGCTTTTCACTGTTAGTGAATATCACCTCAGAGAAGGGACAGGATCATTAGCTTCTCAGACTTCCTTGGGGAACAGTTAAGCTATATGATAAGACAAACTTGGCATTTATGAATGTGACATGTCCTACATGGATATAACATACACAGGTTAGGCAGGGAAGTACACCCATCCCAGGCTCAGTTTTTCTCAAATGAAATTATCGTAGTATTGATGCCTGATGCATAATATAAGGATAAAATCAAACTGAGTCGCTTTAGGTTATAATAAGTCACAGCCACGTAATTCTTAATAGAAATTTCTACAAAAGTATAATTATCAATAGATTCTCATATCAAACCAGTGCATAAAAATAAAGCCAAAGTTTGTGCATGGTATAATATTGTTAATGAGAAAGTAACCACAGGATCAATGTAGGCAAGAAACACATGCTCATAGAGCATTTACATTTAAAAGATGGGCATACTGTAAATACAGTAATACAACCAAAAATGTTAAGTAAATTATATGAATACTAAGGATGCTGACAGTCATATTGTATGCAAAGTTGGAACTGAAAAAAATATGTTTTCATGAGAAACTTACAGGTCATTTTATCTTCTAATATTTGGAAGAATGAAAGGTTCTTAGGCAAAGAAAACTGACAAGATTAATGCCTACCCAAACCTCAGGCCAAAACCCACACAAGCACTCTCTGATAGGTCCAGATCCAAGAGCAGGGATGTAGAAGCTGAAATATTTTGGGAGTGATACCTCCTAGAAAGTGTCCCCTTAGTCTTTAACATCAGGTAAGAACATTTTGACAGTGGAAAAATGAAGGCCCTCAGACATCAGACACTCTAAACAACTCCCTTCCTTAATAAGGTAGAGATTAGAGATTAAGATTTTATACTTCTGGTGAAAAGAAACCTGGCCCAGGTGACCAAATGCGAGGCTTGCAAGGACCACTTACTTTGGTAGCTCTGGTGCAGACAATGCTGCTTTGGTCCTTGGTTGGGCATATGTTGCTCCTCCAGTCTTATATGAATCTTCAGGATATTAGAGCTCTAGGGTACCATAAACTGTAAAGTTCTTACTTTTCACAGTTGTCACTCTATCAGGAAGAACAAAGCTAACAGTGGAATCTCATTCCCTGATGTATAACTTTTCTTTTCCCTTCACAATTATGCCTCACAAGTTATCTCAGGCTCAATTATGGCTTAATTACTTTAGTGGTAGGGAAGTGCAGTGAAAAAGTGAACAACTAGTCAAGTTTCCCATTGTAAAATTTCCCATTTTCCTAACTCTTTTTATATTCCCTAAATTCTTTTCTGAGACCAAGAATGAGGAGCAGCTTCTTAGACACAGTAAGTGACTTTCCTTTCTTGTCTAGGTTTTCTTTATACTCACTGTTATAGTAAATGGCTCCCAAGATTGAAAAATATGTTTTCTCAGTGTATCTTTGCCTTATTCTGGGATGGAGAAGGGTCATTTTTTTGTAGGTGTACACAACGGTAGTTCAAGGTCTTTTCTATAAGTAGTAATTAAATACCTCATGCAATAAACAACAAATGGTACTCAAAAGTCAGAAAGATCCACCATTCCCTTTTCAGTAGAAAATATTACCCATAATATTTCAGTAACAGTTGTGTAATCATCTAACTCCGAAGGTCATCCTGTCAAGAATGACTTTTCCTCTCTATGGAATAGAAATGAATGGGAAAAGCCGGACGTTAGAGTTAATAAATGCATAGTTTTGCATTATCCTTCATATATGAAAGCTGTACTGACTTCGTCTGGAAGATGGGCCCTGCTTAATCAAAAACACTTCATTTCCTGTGAACGTTTACTCCTTGCCTACCAGTGCACCTGGCACAGAATAGACACTGAAAAGACTTGTGCCACCATGAGATGATACCCCTGTAAGATAAATATTCTCAGGTATCAATTGAGTAAGAAGCTATCTCTTAGGTTATAAACATGATATTGGCTAATATTTACTTTATGTTCAGATTTCTGTTGTGAATACCATTGTTTGTGGAAAGGGACAATGCTCTAGAGAAGAGTTTGACTTCATGGCTATTAACAAAAAGTTCAAATAGAAATGAAAGCAATACTCCATAACTCATTCAAGAAAGCAAATATATAGCAATACCAACATCAGAAAAAAAAGCAAGGAAGAGAAATACAAGCCAATTTCCCTAATGAACATAGTTGAAAAAAAATACTAAATAAGATACTAGCAAGCAGAATTCAGTAACCATCAAGAAGATTATATACCAGGACCAAATAAGATTCATACTAAGAATTCAAGGATTATACAATATATGCAAATTGATAAATATAGTATACCATATGAACAGAGCCAAAGGCAAAAATCACATAGTCATCTCAATAAATGCAGATAAAGCTTTGGACAAAATCTAATGCTCATTCATGATTATCAAAAAACAAAATACTATACAGAAAATTGGATTTCATAGTATTTACCTCAGTCTGATAAAATCCTTCTATGACAACCCAACAGCCAACATCATTATGAATGGACAAAAGCTGAAGGTTTAGCACTAAGTCCAAGAAGAAGACAATATACACTATCACCATTTTCATTCAATACAGTTGTAGAAATAATAGCCACAGCAATTAAACAAGAGAGAAAAATAAAAAGGAATAAAGATAAGAAAGCAAGTAGTTAAATTACCATTATTTACAGTTGTCATAATAACCCTGCATAGAAGAACCCAAAGGACTTTTAGATTTAATAACAAAATTTCAGTAGTGTAGCATGATTAAGTCAACACTCAAAAATCAATAGCATTTCTGTAAAAACAACAAGCAAACTAGGAGAAAAATTGCTAAAAGTGTGTCTTTCACAACAACAATTTAAAAATGAAGTACTGAGGAAATCCAAAGGAAGCAAAAGATTTGTACAGTGAAAATTATAGTACTCTAGAAAAAGAGATTGAGGAAGATTTCAGAAAGTAGAAAGCTATTCCTTTCTCCGGGATAGGAAAGAAGAAAGAACATTGGGAAAATGGCATACTTTCAAAATGGTTATATGGATCCAATGAAATCCTGATTAAAATACCATTAATATACCTCAAAGATCTAGAGAAAATATTCCTAAAATTCATCTTCAACCAAGGAGACCTGGAATAGAAAAAGCCATCTTTGGCAGCAAAGGCAAGGGAGGAAGTACCACAATCGCTGGCTTGAAATTATACTACAAAGTCACTATGATGAAATCAGCATGATACTGGCAAAATAAATAAATAAATAAACAAACAAACAAACCAGAGGATCAATGGAACAGATTAGAAGATGCAAAAACAACTACAAACACACTCAGTCACCTTATCTTTGACAAAGGGGCTAAACATGTTCAGTGGAAGAAAGACAGCCTCTTTAATAAATGGTGCTGGAAAAACTGGCTTTCCACATGGAAAAGTCTAAAATTAGACACATATCTATCACTATGCACAAAAGTGCAGTCAAAGTGGAGCAAAGATTTAAATATAATACAGACACACTATGTCTACTGGATGAGAAAGTACGTAGAAATATTGGAGACCTATGGGTTGGAAGAGTTCATGAACACCAAGCTGCATGGGAAATATTTGAAAGAATCAACAACTGGGATCATATCTTTTAAAAAAGTTTCTGTACATTAAAACAAATCAAGAACAGAGTAAAAAGAAAATGAGGAATTGGGGAAAAATTTTATCAACTGTCCCTCAAAGGACTTCTATAGAGAATAAAATGTTGAATTTCTATCATTTTCTTTAATGAAATTCTGTATCAATTCTAATGTAATATTTTTTACTATTTTTGTATTAAAATTTTTTTGTACCAGGGATTGAACTCAGAACCTTGCACTTTCCAGGCAGGCACTTAAATTGCTGAGCTCTCCTCTCAGCCCAGAAAAAAATTTAAAAAAATAATTGACAAATTCAAGTGTGATTATGTGATAAAGATGAAGCTGAAAGAGCATCGTATTTCACATGAGTTAGAGTGGCTCTCTTTTGATGTGAGATGGCCAGCAGAGGGGACAGTTGATCCACAAGTAGCCAGCAGAGCGTAGATGTTGGAATGGAGAATCCTGAGCGCCCAGATCAGTCTCCCTATCTAGACCCCTGGCTGCCTGCACTTCGGACATTGCCTCAGTGGCCCAGGATATGTAGCTGTGGGCTTCTTGATTGAGTTCTGGTTTATTGATTGACTGAGTTCGGATTGAGCCTTTCCCTGAGCACTTGAGAAGCATGACCTCGCCTTTGATCTTTCCACTCCACCACCACCCTATCTTGTATCTTGTTCTGCTCCCTGCTGCATCAACCTTCCCAGAGCTTATGGTACATTTCACCATGAATGATGAAGTTTATTCCAGAGACTCAGTCCATTTTCTGCCTCTGTGGCAGGCCACCATATCAGGACCAGAAGGAAAACTTTTGTCTACCTTGGTGTATGTTCCTTTCAGCACTAGTGACCCATAATTGGAGAACTCAGAATTCCCCTTCTTCAGAACAACCTTAGTTTTGATTATTTTGCTGGAGTTGTTTAAAACTCACTGTCCCACTTGGAATGACTGTCCACAGATATTTCTAATTCTGTTTTCTTCACAGGAAAAGGAAAGAATTTGGAAGGCAGGTGAGGATTACCAGAGATTAGACATCAGAGGAACCAATCAGAACAAAACTGAGGCTGTGGCTCATAGTATGCTCTGGGATTCCTTTAGCATGGATTGTAACACTGTGGAAGGTGGGTTACAGTGACTGGAAGCACACCATTGGGCATTGAGAAAAGGGCTACTTTCTCAACAGGCTTTTCTCAAAGGGCTCCTGTTGCCCATCATCCCACTAATTTGAACAAAATACTGGAGGCACATCAGGGACTAACTGAAAGCCCCACTGCATTTCTCAAGAGTCTTATGGAGACTTAATGTACACTCATTCAATCCACAGGCCCCTGAGAATGCTAGCACTTTCCACACGGCTTTTGTTGCTCAGCAATGGGAAGGACTTGCAGGGAAGAATTTGTCTCAGCTGGTTGAGGTCCCCCAAGAGGTGTTTCATAATAGAGAGGAAATAGTGGAAACTCAAGCAAGAACAGATGAAGGCGATACTGGATGCTTACAAGAAAGAGGCTCAGTAAAGGACTAGAGGAAAAGGGCAAAATGGAAAATGGACTCATCAAGGAGAACTCCATACTCCTCTAGATCCAGATCAATGTGCCTATTACAAGAAGGGACATTTCAAGAGAGAATGTCCAAGGCTTTTAGAGAAAGTAAAAAAGGAAGTGTTTGTGGTCTAGTCAGTGTAAATTTCAGAATGATGGGTTTGTGGATCTTTGGGTCTCAGCCCGAGAGAACCCATGATAACCACAACTGAAGAAGGAAAATCTGTTTTTTGCTTGATATTGGTGTGCATCTATTGGTAGCTACTTAGCCAATAGCCACACCGCTAAGTCAAAAAGTACATGTTCAAGTCATTAACTGGTCTGGCTTCAACATGTTCTTTTAGTTAACCACAGTGTGTTCAGATTGGTTGACAAGTACTGAGTCACTTATTAGGAGTCACTAAAGCTGGAAATTGGTGACATGTATGAGAAGAGGACAAAGACACAGTACTTAAGGCAGTGAAGCTACCAAAGCCTTGAAAAAGGTATCCTGTCACTAGGCAACCTTGTGTCACATGATGCTAACTTGTCCTCCACCGTTGTTCGGGGGTCCTGTGACAATCAGGCAAACAGTACTCCACCTGAACCCAGCTCTTGTCTTCTTGTCTATCTTTTACTCATTCCTGTCACCATTTCTCTCTGGGGTACATGGAGAGACCAAAGGATACATACATTTGGTGCCTGAGCAAGGCACTGGGTAAGAGATAAGGCTGCGGCAGGAAGGCTTTCCAAGTGCATGCATGAGGAGAGGGAAGCTAATTTGTTACAGCCAAGATTCAGCATAGGTGTGCATTGGTAATTGCATCATCAGACACAAAATTTGGGAATGGAAGCTTATTAAGGCCACAAACTGGTTCACTGGGGCCAGAAATGGGCTCATTTACCGGATAAATGGGTTCACTGGGGCCAAAGAGATAAATAAGCTTAAAGAGACTAATAGGCTTGAGAGAAACCAAAAAAAGGGGAAGTTATGTTGAGTTAAAAATGGGACAAATAGAGTTTCAAGAATCTCAGAGATATATGTATGTAGAAGTAGTTTTGGCATGCTTGGTTTCTGTATTTAGTTTTCCTTTCTGGATTCTGGTTAGAAGGGGTTTTACAGGGCTGGGAAGATAGCTCAGCAGTCTAAGCACCTGCCTGGCAAGTGCAAGGACCAGAGTTCAATCACCAATAGCAAATGCTGAGCCAGCCCTGGAACACCAGGCACGTGGTTCAGGATGCTGGAATGGGCTGTGGTGTAATCTCAGCACTGGGAAAGGCTGAGACAGGACAATCCCTACAAGTCCAAGCTGCCATAGCAAAACCCTGTACCAAATAAATAAATAAAAGGGGTTTTACAACCACAAAGGATCTGCCTCACAGCTCTTCTTTAAAGTCAAGTCTCAGGGCTGGCCAGCCAGGTAACTCAGCAGACTAAAGCGCTTGCTTAGGCAAACTGCAGGGACCCGGGTTCGATCCCTGGCATGCCTTGCCAGGCCCAGCCCCAGAGCTCACTGAGACAGCAACTGAGACTGGGCATGGTGGCACACGCCTGTAATCCCAGCGCTTGGGAGGCTGAAAACAGGAG
>NDGM011095293.1:0-13405 GCA_002564305.1 Octomys mimax | reverse complement strand
GAACAATATGAGACAATATCATAATGCCATGCATAAGAATGTGTGTGTCACCATTCAAATCTTCAATGTAAATATTAATTAGAAAATCTAATGCATATTTATAAAAGAAAACTCACGGTTTCTAGTAATTTTCTTTTGACGACATTTCTTTGCAAATTTATCTAAAACCTAGAAAATACTAACCCATTAGTAGCAGCAGTTAAGCCATAAAGTAAAGTAGTGATCTTAAAGAAAAAAACCTTCTTCCAATCTTGACTTACACATTGGTTTTATTCTTATTCATTTTGTTCCTTCACACCTCCTTCAATGCTAGTTTACTACAAATTGATTTATAGAGAAAAACAATATCAGGGATTTTTTTCCAATTAGTTTTGTCGTAGATAAATCATGCATCTAATAGCGTGATATTTCAAAATAAATTTTCTGCCTCTTACAAAAATACATTTGCTTAATGAATTTTGGTCAACATTATTCAGCCTGGGCAAGTCTTAGAAGATTTGACAGTTTGAATTTTATAACCTTATTTTGTAACAAAATTGGTCCCCTCCTCATCTAAATTTAGAGACACGATGCCAGGTATCAATTCTAATGACCAATTAATGTGGAAAAATGTTTTTGTTCTTTGTAAGACATACCCTCCATTTAAACTTATAGACCTGATACAATATACCCATTTTGATGACTGATTAACATAGAAAAATGAGTTCTTTCTTCTGAAGACCAGTATTTTACTGGCTGAGTTACTGTTATTAATATATCACTAATGAAATGTCCTCAGAAGTATGCATATGTGTACATCACAAGCACCCATGTGTCTTTCTTCCTTTTAGAGTAATAATAAAAAGGCAAAGTTTAATATGATATTATTTATAAAATAATTCTGGTTTATGGTTATAAAGAAAAAATGTGCTGGGAAGTGTACTCAATTGGTATTAATTAGTATTCCAAATTTCATTCCTAATGCGCAGCTGCCCTTTTGTTTGAGAGTGAATGAAGACAAGAGAGATTGAACTTTTGAGACTGAAGAACGTGCTGAGAGGCAAACTGAGTCTCTGGGCCATTTCTTCAGAGTTCAGGTGTTTCCCATTGATGGGAAGAGCCCTGCTCAGTGCACGACCTACTGAAGTACTGAGCTCACAGAATTGGGAGGAGGAGCGCAGAGGACGAGGTGGTGATTGGAACCCCAAGGGGGAGGGGGACTTCCAGGTACTCAGTTCACACCTGTCAACCTGGCAAATGGGCCAGGAGGGCAATAGACAGAACTTTCTCATTCTCTGTGTCTCTGTCTCTGTCTCTGTCTCTGTCTCTCTGTCTCTCTGTCTCTCTGTCTCTCTGTCTCTCTGTCAGTCTGTCTCTCTCTCTCTCTCTCTCTCTCTCTCTCTCTCTCTCTCTCTCTCTCATCTGTGTCTGTCTGTCTGTCTGTCTGTCTGCCTGCCTGCCTGCCTGCCTGCATGTCTTGTGTGCTGTGTGTGCGTTAGTGGAGATTAAATGCAGGATGCTCATACTCAACTACATCCCCAATCTTTTTATTTAAAGACCGGGTCTTTCTAAATAACTAAATCACCCACGCTAGGCTAGGAGTAGTGGTCTTCCTGTCTCAGCCTCCCATAATGCTAGAATTACAGGCATGCACTCCACGCCAGCTATGAAGATGGCTTTTCTCAGGACAAA
Organism: Octomys mimax; assembly: GCA_002564305.1. NCBI lineage: Eukaryota > Metazoa > Chordata > Mammalia > Rodentia > Octodontidae > Octomys > Octomys mimax. The sequence goes on along the minus strand of NDGM011095293.1, from coordinate 11,734 downwards.
TGAAAAACACTGTTGGTGCTTCATGGTGAAAACATGGGAATCTGGTTAATACCTCCTGAAAAGAATAACTCGGAAATAATTGGTTCAACTCACCTCACATACAATTCTATATTATCACCTAGGAAACAGAAAAAAAGCTAGTTGACAACCCTTCCACTGTCCTTCTTTCAGTCACTCCCTGCTTGACCTTGGTTAAATCAAATTTCTGTCCTTCAATATACATGACATTTGCACAAGACCTGATCCTGGGTTACCTCCTATTTCTTTTCCTTTGTTTTCTCCATTTCCTCCTCCTCCTTCTCTCCCACCATCACACTTAATAGAATTCACATATGTTATCAAATATGATTTTTCCTTTGAGTCTATTTAATTTGTTGGGTTTTTTTCGTGCAAAGATATTTAACTAAGAATTAACTGATGCCAAGCACTAGAATCATAGAACAAATGAACAAAATCTCAGCTTTCTTAGGACCTCTGGTATATGCAGGCAGCAAATTAGCCAGGCTTACTCAAAGAATCACAAACTATGAAAATACAGAGGGTATTGTGCCAGGGTAAGTGGCCTTGAGATGAAATCTCCTTTCCAAAGGGATGAGCTTATAATGGGACTCAGTATAGCAAAAGCTCCCCAAAAGAAGAGCTAATGGAGGGATTCCTTGAAGAGTGGTCCACAGGAAGAGGCTGTGAGGTGGCAGAGAGAGCAGTGTGTTCAAGGAAGGGCAGAGAGTAAGTGAAAATTAATGCAGTTTGCAAGATACAAAGGGCCCCAAGTGCAGTGACAAAGGAGTCCGGCCATTTATTGATAAAGGCACATAGACCCTTGCCAGCACCACCCACGCTATTTCTCTCCCCCTTACCACTCCTTCCATGACTCACTGATATTTGTTTGACTTGTGTAGGAAAAATTTTTCTTCTTGTTCTTTATAGTTTCCCCACCCAAGCATAAATTGCTAAACACTGTACCTTAGTTTTCCAGGCAGTTAAGCTTTGTAGTGAGTTGTTATTGATGTATACTGTGACACAAAGAACCTTCTGTATGTCTCAGGCCATGAATGCACTAACAAGAGTTGATCTGATGCTGGGAGTGCTACTGCATTTCTTTGACTTTTGTAGGCAATGTTTCTTCTTTTGAAGGTGGCTTTACTAGGACCAGGGAGATAGCTCACCAGCATAAGCAACCTGCCTGGCAAGAACAAAGTCCTGAGTTTGACCCCCGACATGTACGTGCACACACACGCGCACGCGCACACACACACACAGTGACTTCACAAATTTGTTCTGTGTGTGAGGCTTCATTGCACCACAGCCTTACCACCCAGTCAAACTTAAATTATTTTGAATTTTAGTACTTACTGTGGCTGGTTTTTACTGTAAGATGTTATTATGGTTATTGTGTGATAGAATAGTGCAAACCAGTTTATAAGAAAGCTCTGAAGATGTAACAAATCAGAGTTGTCAGTAGATTGAATTCAAGAAATTAAGACAAGGGACCTGTTAAGAATTACTTTCACATTCTTGGCTTTAATAACTGGAAGATGAGCCTAGCCTTTTCTGAGATGCAAAAGGCTAGAGCCAGAGTGTTGGAATTAGAAGGACCATAAACTTCTTTGGTTTTCTCATTTATGAGATTAGTTAGATATTCATCAAAAGCCAAATGGATATTTTAATATATGAGCCCAGATCTCTGAAGAAAGGTCATCAATGCATATGTGCGTTTACTATTTGAGGAATGATGTCTTTGTTGGATAGAAATATAGATAAGCATGAAAAAGTCAAAACTTAGCCTTGATTAATTTGGGGGGAGCTTGGTCAGAGAAATTAAAGGTGATGAAGGGGCTTGTAGGGCAAAAGCCCTAGAGATTTCCTCCCGTTTGGTGGTCTCACCAGCACAATTCTTCTGGGCTTCTCCGTACTTGGACCAAGTCTGTTCTCTAAGTAATATTTTCATCCTTTGTGCCACCACAGATATACACTGTGACAGAGAATATCATAGAATATCAGGAACAAGGAAAGGCAGGAAGAAATAATTTGAGAGGAAGGGAGGAAAAATAAGAAAGTAATATTTTAAAAATTAATGAAGAAGGAAGTGCGTCAAGAGGACTTGTAAACTGTAAGCCAAAACAAAAACAAAAGCAAAAACATTGCCTTTACTGTTCAATGAATTCATCTGCTCAGAGATTATTGAGTTAGAGAAGAGCTGTTACAGTGGGATAGGAAGAAGATAAATGGGATTATGATGAACTAGGAAGGGACTTTAGAAAAAAAAGACAGTGTGTGGAAACTATTTTCCAGTTACTTGATTGGAGAGAGGAGGAGAGAAATAGATCAGAAAAGAGGAGAAGAGTAAGGCAAGCTATTTTAAAGATAGAAAGTCCGAGAAAATTACATGCTGTGATATAATTATCTTAGAAGGAGAGTAAGCTGAAGATATAGAAAGACAAAGGAAGAAAAGAAACAAAATCATGATGAAAGCTCAGGGGCTATAAGCACAGTGTGGAAGTCAAAGAATTGGCACTGAGAAAATCGAGGTAAAAACAATAGCTGGAAATGTGGGAAGAGGGAGAGTTGGTAAAGTGTGCAGGATGATCTTTTTAAAACTTTACATTTTCTGAGTGAGGTCTGAGTCAGTTTTTCAGGTGGCAGAGGAGAGGTGATGACAAAAGAAATCAGAAAATGAAAAAGTGAAACAAAAATCTTACGCTTTCTTGGAAAGCATAGTAAGACTGAGAGGTGTGACCATGTGTATTATATTAAGTAGGAATTAAAATATACATCAATCACCAAGGTTGATCTTCTCCAACAGTGTTTCACTGTTCAAGTCCATACAGAAATGTGACTAGTTAGCCTAGCTTCAGAAACAGAATAGCAGGCACACAGCAGCACAAACTGGGATTTCTTTTTCTCTCTTACAATTGGAATTTTAGAGATAAGAGCCTGCTGTTATTGATTCAGCTGCTAAGTAGTAGCATTGGGATGCAGTTTTTTTCTAACTCTTTCTGCTGCCATGCTTAGCATATTGGCTTCTATCCTTGTTATGTTTGCCTTCATGGCAAAAATAAAGAAGACACTTTACCTGCTTTGGAATCTTATTTTAGGAAAATAAAGGATTTACAAGAAATGCCAACAAACTTCTACTTTCATCTTATTTGCTAGTTTTGTGGTGTACAGCCAACACTAGCTGCAAGGGAGCCAGAAAACAAGAGATCTGAAGGTATAATTATGCATTGGATAAAATTATGGTTGAGTTACTGAAGAAGAATGAGCAAATGAACATATATTTAAATAAACAGCTCTAGCTCTGCCTGCCACACAAGAGGATGGTGGGTATTTGAGTCCAACCCACTGAAAATCATTAGGTTAATTTAATAAAGGGAGAGCAGAGAAAGGATTAATTTTCTCTGCAAGGGATCCATTATTTGCACTAAAGGAATAAAACTGGCCACCACAGAAGGAACTGAAAAAAATACTGTGAGGTTTGGGAGCAATTTGCAAAGAAATTTTTAAGGACAATTTTTAGCTAATGCCTCTCCTTTGGACAAAAATATATTCACTTGCAGATGTGATTTCTTGTGTTTGCTTGTTTTTATACAACTATAAATCTTCCAGCACATATCTTCATCTGAAACAAAATAATGATCTATTCATCCAATTACAGGACTGTTAAATGGATTTATGCTGAAAGATTAAAACATGAGCCATCAGGCTATGCTTTCCTTTAGTTAATTCAAAAGGAAATAATGTACTTGCTTAAGCTCCAAATTGTGACATTTCTTGAAAGACACATACTACCTTCATGAGCTGTGTTTTGTATTCTAAACTACAGAGAAGTTCTAAATGCTATCTGCCCCAAGCTGACTCTACCAGGAGCCAACTAAAGACTTCAGTCTAAGTAGAACAGCTCTTGTTTATCTCTACTGTGTCACTGCACTATTCAGAACCACTCAAAGCAGCACAGAGCCTTACCTTTGCCAGTCTCTGTGCTGGTGTCACTAAAGCCAATGCCAGAAAGCTCTTTGATATCCCACGATCCCATTTTTGTTTGCCCTCTTATCATCATCGTCATTCTACGTGTACTTTGCTACTAAAACGACTTTCCATAACAAGTCACATAAAAAATGTATTCTCTCTCAGTTTCATTTCAGATAAGGTAGACTCTGTCAGGAATATACAGTAAGTGGTGAAGAAATCCCAAGTTTTAGATAAATCGTGTCGTTTGTGATCCAGAGTACAGACATTTCCAAAGAGTTGCTCCAGCTCTTTTGCAAGGATACAGCCATCATGTCATAATCTACAGACAGTAGAATAGTAGTAGTGCTATGGACCACTTCCTCTCTACTAAGGTCTCCACTGAGACTACTGTACACTTCTCACAGCAGTCTAAACTATTTCTATGAGAATGACCCCTATTGTACAGAAGCTGGTAAACATTAGCATTCCTAAAATGGCAAAACTAAAAGAAACTGAAGTCAGGGTATCCCAATTACTTTTCTCTCATTGCTGGGACAAAATACCCAATACTCAAAATTAAGGAAGGAGAGGTTTATTTAGCTCATAGTTAGTGGAGGTTTCAATTCATACTCAGCTGGCTCCAAGGAAGAGTGACACGTGGACGAGAGCAGCCATTCATAGTGGCCAAAAATGGTGAAGACAAAGGGAGGGGCAGCAGCTGCTGCAGCAGCTAGCAAGCCTCTCTCCCTTCCCCATGATGTATTTAGGCTATCTGCTCCCAGATGGATGCAGCACTAACACCCATAATCCCAGCATTGGATCATGAATTATTCACAAATGCTAGAAGTCACTCCATGACTGTCTGAGGTTTTTAGGGAGACAACCAGACACAAAGTATAACACAGGGTTGAATCGATAGGTCAGATTTCAGGATCTATTATTTCAATTACAATTTCCTCCACCACTTCTCAACATATAACCAAAGGGAAACCTCTGCATTGATAGATAGGTAGACAGACAGACAGACAGACAGACAGACAGACAGACATATAAACAGACAGATTCACTCAGCTCTGATTTCAAAGTTTCAGTTGTCCAACCAGGGAAAACTCTTGACTTACTCAGCTGTCAACCCTGATAAAGTCAGACAGGAATTGTTAGAATCTTGTATTTCTGCAAGCTTGGAAATAAAGTCTCAGAAGAAATAATTTCAAGAGAGAAGGAAAAAGGAACGAAAAGCTTGCTGAAACTTAGGCCTACACTGATTTATCAACTTAATATACATAACACGATATTACAGAACTAACTTGACTCCAAGAGGCAAATGTTAGGAGTCCAAGAAAACTGTCACTATTTGAAAATGATGTGTCTCCCTAATTTTTAACATCATTTATTCGTATCTCTATGGATTCTGTATATTATTTCTCTCTAAGAGAAAATAAACAAAAATAACATCACACAGATCCCATTTATTCATAAAACAGCAAGTGCCCCTGGTAAATCTGAACGTTGCTTTACGATATTGGGTTGAATGGCCAAACACAAAGGCAGGCATATTTTTCAACAGCTCTTCAGTCCTTTAGTCATTTATTTTCAAATTGAATATGTCATTTACATTTAGACTAGCTGCCCATTTTCATTCTTGTGCAAGTGCTGCTAAGGAAACAGCTCATATAATATAGGAACTTTGATTTTTCCTGAAGATCAATCTTGTTAGGGTGGAATCTTGACAAAAAATACTGCATTTTGAGCTATTATCCATGACCTCATGATAAAGCTATGCATGTTGAAATTGCTTTTTTTCTTGTTATATGTCTTGACAATGTGATAAAACAATAGCAGGGTGATATCTTCAGAAAATCCTGCCATAAATAGTGCGTTGTTCAGAAAACTAATAATCCATTCATGGCCTAGTTGTCCAATTCATATTTAGATTTGAACAACCAAATCTCATCTATGAAAATTCTAAAACCAGGAAATAAAAGACTTTTCATTATGAAAAGTACCCTTTCTTTGCTAACTGCCAGAAACATCAGCGAACCTATCATTGGGCAGGAAATTGACTACGTGGATTTGTAAACAACAAACTCAGTACCACACCAGGATGTAAAATCAGTGCTATCAAAATCAAGTTTAAAAAGTGTAAAAAAAAAAAAAACTAGAAAAAGATTTCTTATTTAAATATTCTAAATGTTGGGAGAAAAGTGATTGGTCCAGGGCTCTCTTTAATCCCCAAAGATGTCACATTCTAAATGCAGCCTGTTCTTTTGCATTACTTGCTTCTGTGATGGGAACAGCTCAAAAGAGAGCTATAATAAATGTAGGTATTATATTACCTTAACAGTCACAGCGTGGAGTGGCTTCCACAAGCTCACCTGTGCAGAGCAGGACACACTGGAACACATGATGCCCTTGTGTTGCAATTTCTCTACCCTTGATGAACTCGTGGTCTGCCTCAGAAATGACTCTAACATGATCTTCCTAGGTCTCTACACTTATGTATATAGGAATGGCACATATCTGACCCCGCTGTACATGCTGTTGTAATGAGTTCTCTTTACCCATTATAGCGATGTAGACATCTATGTTTACTGTAGTTTTTCTTTATTAAGAAGTATCATTTTTATTATGCTAGCATCTGTTTTAGGGTTATTGGTGCTTTTATTGTCTTCCTGATTGCATAGTTTCATAGTTTGAGTGGTTTGCCTAACTTTATGTTCCCCATAAGCCCCATTATTTTTACAAAATAATTCTATAAGCTCTTTTAGAAATGAAGATATGTGTGTGTGTGCGTGTGCGCGTGCGCGTGCATGCGCAAACAATATGTACTGCTATAGATCATATGAAGAATCTCATGAGATACTCTCCTTCAATTCAGGAAGTTTTGTGCCTTTCAAAAGAATTAGCTTGTCTTCATACATGAGCCCAGCCATCTACTGCAGTGCTAAGGAGGATAGAATTCTATCAAGTGCATGGGATTCTGAAATACACTTTTATAGTAAACAGATTGCTCATTTCCTTGATTTCTGATGTCTTGAAGATAGGTGTTGTTATTTTACCTTTCTTTCCCCACTTCTGTTATAATCGTGATGCTCTATATGTATCCTTTGCAGCTGGCATTAACATTGTCTAATGAAAGAAGCAAAGCTTCACACTGACTAACAAGTACGTATACAAAGAGCACATACACACGTGGATAGGTCTACTCACTATTCTAAAGTCATTTAAATAGAAGCTGATTACATACAGCAGGTGGAAGGAGCCCAAAATAAGTCATCTGTAACTAAGTAGGAAAGACCAATGATTACCTGCCTCTTTATAATTTTTTACACTGGCTGTTTTGGAGTTGTGGGAAGACTGCTTCTATTGCCCCAGCAGGATACCATTTGTCACATTGGACTAAAACCAGCATTTCCTACAAGGCATCCTGGAATCATTAAGAAGTTAGTGCCTCCTCTCTAAGTCCCTAACTTACCCCCAGCGAGCATTAACAGGCCCAGAGACTCTGAGTCAGCAAGTCATAAACTTTGTGTATACACAAACGAGACTCAGAGCATTCTAGTTGTAAAAAGTAAGATCTTGCCGAGACATAAGATAAAAGAGCTTAAGGAACTTCTATCATCTCAGTTACATAAACATCGAAAAAAGGCAGAGGAAGATTGGCGCACTTTGATTGACATAGAATGAGAACATAAATTTCATGTACATCATTAATTCATTGAACGCATATGTGTTACCTACTAGAATGACAATGGTGTGTGTATTCCATCATTGCTAGCTCCCCTAGGTCCCCCTGCCCAGAAGGTTGTGGACCCCGCTTCTTAGGGCTGCAAGTGTTGCCTGCCAATCAATAAAGCTTCCCTTTCTTGAGAATCACCTTCAGCTCATTGGAGCCAACTCTCAGATCACTGATGGGCTTGTACTAGACGGAAGGTCATAGGCTTCAAAGTGAAACAATTCATGTTTCTTGTAATTCATGCCCCAGAGCTCACCAGAGCATTAGGCTGAGAGGAGGTGAGCAATACATTTGATTTTCATGCAACTGTCCTGGTTTAATCACTAGAGGTTCCAACAATCTCCTCAGTCACAGGCAAATTAGAATGGCAGAGCCCTGTAAAATGAACCTATCCCTTTTTTTGCTAGCTTCTTCCCCTGATGTTATCCTGATTCGCTTAATTCTCTGAAGACACCCTCTCAATAAAGCACATGTACAAGAAATCTCAACTCAGGCTCTTCTTGAAAACTCAAGCTAAGATATCCACTTCCTTTGTGTATGGATTATTTTGAAGCATACAGCAAGACAGGCAAGGTTACTACCACTAGAGAACTTACATTCTGTTCACAAAATAGTGTTAGGTACATGTTTCATGGAGGAAAATAAAGAAGGTGATGTGAAGATGTCCCAGGCGAACATTATCTAGTAAAGTGGTCAGGGAAGGCTTCCAGAAAAATAACAACCAGGCTTTGACTACCATGTTGAGAAGCTTCCAGCCGCATAAACTCACAGAAAGAGGGTTTCAGGCAAAGTGAGTAGCAGACACAAATGTCCTGGGGCAGATATGCCTTGCTTGCACGAGCAGGGAATCCCCTTTCTGATATTCCTTTCTGTGACAGGTATGTGTATAAGACTGAAGTCTCTTCATCATCGATTCTCCTTGCTCCTGAGTTCAGTGACACATGAGTGGTAGCCTTAGAGTAACTGCTCATATTTAACTGACTGGCATATGGGGTGTGTGTGTGTGTGTGTGTGTGTGTGTGTGTGTGTGTTTTAGAAGGAAGCTACCAATTTTGAAAAAGCAGCTGTTTTTTCCTGCTTCTTTATAGGCAGCTTTTCCAGGAGAAGTAGGACTCCTTCTCCACTAAAGTGTTGCACATGACCGGCCTGGTTCAGTTTGTACAACCTTGAAATTCAGAATCAATAAACCACTGGAGTGATCAGAGCTCAAGCCAAGACTTCCCGCCAGGCCTCGCTAAGAAGCAAGGTGATATTTTGACCCCATCTGTCACTCAATTATTCCATCATTTGTTCCTTGCTTTTTTTCAGAGGCCTGGTGGACAGCACGATGCTCTTCCTCAGAGACAGATCTCGAAAACTCACAATGAAGGAGCCTTGCCAAGATAGGAAGAATGGTAGACAGCTGAAATATTAAATCTTACACAGAAAATTATAGTGCGTGTGTGTGTGTGTGTGTGTGTGTGTGTGTGTGTGTGTGTGTGACTGGCTCAGCCCAACCTGGGGGTGGTGCTGCCATGGCATGCGGTTCTGTCACACTCCCTGTACACACCTAAGCTTTCCTAAACAGGCGCTTTAGACCACTCAGCTATCTTGCTGGCCCCAATTCTGTGAATATTTGTCATATCTTTAAAAACAAAACCCAAACTCTTAGCCAACACCCTGAAAGAATTAACCTTTTCCTAGATGCAGCTTCACCTGTCATGCCTGATTAATACTGTCCTATCATCGCAGCCTCTGTGGGATCTCAAGTGCTCACCCGCTCATGCCCGCCTCACAGCCTCCATGTGTGCTTTCCTCTCTGAATCTACCTTCCCACTTCTGCTTATAATTCTCAGGCCTGGATCTACCCTCCTTTGGACTCAGCTTCAATATCATCAATCTATTGAGATCCTTCATAGGCTATTTAAAAATGGCCAGATTGGAGGAGACATTTCCTAGTGGCTTGGTGGACTTACATTCATATTTTATATTTACAATACCCGGGAAATAGTTTAGTGTTTCTTCACTTGTATGCTGTCCTTATTCCCCAGTCATCTACAAACTTGGCGAGATGACATTAAACCTTTCCAGTCTCCTGCTTCTTAGCACCCAGTATATTTCTAGGCATGGGGAATGACACTCAGTAATTTATTTGTTGACTATAGAACAATAGAGTTTTTCGGAAGCCTTGCTGAGGGAGATGTGTGGTGTTTATGTAGACTCAGCTTTTCAAACTGTGACCTGTAGTGTTGCTCCGCAGGTTGCATTAAAAGGGTAAGAGATGGGGCAAAGCTGTCCAAACCCACTACCACTTCACACAGCATGTCTTCTCTCCTAGATCTTTTGCAATTTAAACCACTTGGTAAAATTTCTCTTAAAAGATTTCCAAAAACAATAAAAAATTTGAAAATACAGATTTAACTGGAATAAAAGAATACTATGAAAAAAGTTAATACGTTGATAATTCTGATAAATATTCTAGAGAAGAAAGAGTAACATTTAGAGACCAGTATTACTGAATTTGACATGTATCTTTTCTACAGCTTTTCTAAAAAAAAAAAAAAATCACTTTCCAGCAAATCCTCAGTAGTGTGAAGCTAAGTTCGAATGTGTTTGCAGTGTTTCTGAATATTTGTCCTTTAACTCTAACTCTATCATGGCTTAGATGACTGTCTGGTGAAGTTTTGTGCCCATCAGAAAACAACTCAAACTTCCAAATTATAGGAGAGGACCCCAGGTAGAAGCCAGGCTCTGTGTGAGCAGGAACCAAGTTTGTTTGTTTTTTCATTCATGATCTCTTATCATTGGGCCAGTAAGTGCCACATTGAATGTGACTCATAAATATTTGATGAACGAGAGTTAGAGGTGAGGTGGACAGGGGTGTCTTAGAGATCAAGAAAGGTAAGGATGGGCATCCAAACTGGAGGGACAGAGTTAGAACATTAAATAAATTAAAGGAGGTTTTTTGTTTTGTTTTGTTTTGTTTTTTCCCTTGGTTTGGTTTGGTTTTTTGCGGTGCCAGGGATTGAACTCATGACCTTGCGCTTGCCAGGCAGGCACTTACTCTACTGAATTATCTCCCTGGCCTTAAAATTTCTTACAGCAAAGGCTGATTCCAGGGCTGGGTCAGAACCAGAATTAGATAATTCTGGACTATTTTCAATGTGAACATCAAACTGAAAAATGATAATAAGAACTTAAAGCCATTGAGCAAAATGAGTCTATTAATACACACTGATATAAATAAATGGCAAACTTGCTATTTTTTAGTAGAATGTCAACTACTACACGTAAGAGAATTGGAGAATCATACAATCATCATGTGACAAGCATTACAGTGATAATACAGTCAAGGAGCCTCAATGGACACTGAACTAATTAACAAGAGTGATGGCAACCTGAATATTCATGAATTTTGACCTATCTTCTCAGTGCATATGCATTTATTAGATATAAAGGGAAAAGGTTCACATATTTTCCATTGGAAGATCCCGTAAATGACCAAAGTGAATCTCTAAAATAGTCTGGGCCGGGCTGATAGCTCAGCAGACTAAAATGCCTGCTTTGGCAGAGGGCAGCACCCAGGGTTCAAACCCCAGCATGCCATGCTGGCCCAGAACTTGGGGTGCACTGAGAAGGCAAGTGAGACTGGGCATGGTGGCACATGCCTGTAATCCCAGTGACTGGGAGACTGAAAACAGAAGAATCACTATGAATCTGATCTACATAGTGAGACCCCGTAGACCCTGTACTAAATACATAAAATAAAATAGTGTAGCACATCACAATTATGTGCTCCCTGATAGAAGGTTGTCAAAAGATAACCCACCATCCTATGTGACACTTCACTATTCAACATGTATAATCTGAATAAGATAATAAGGAAATATCACATAAACTTCACTTGGGAAATATTCTAAGCCAGAAATCATCTGTAAAATTCTAAACTATTAAATAAATGTTATGAAAGTCCAGCACACATACATGTTCAAAGTCCTGCAGAAAATTGAATAGATGGCCTCTACTTCAATCTGATAAAAGCCATCTATGACAACCCAATGGCTAACATAA
>NDGM011095279.1:0-13030 GCA_002564305.1 Octomys mimax | reverse complement strand
CCTACTAACCTGTTTTGAAACTGTTTCATTGATATTTTATCTTTTTTTCTCATTAAAATGAATAAAAAAAAAAAAAAAGACCTGGCAAACCTACTTACATCATCCATTTTTACTGTATCGTTTCCGTCAGTTCACAAAGAACTGTTTTGTTTGTTTTCTCACCTTAAAAAAAAAAGTTATTTCCAGTTTGCCCAGCTATCAGTTTATTTTTCCTGCTTGTCTTCACAGCAAAGACGTGTGTGTGTGTGTGTGTGTGTGTGTGTGTTAGTGTCTTTCTTTCCATTCTTTCTTGAACCCATATGATGAGCTTGCTATTTCAACAATATTGTTTTTACAATGTCATCAATTTTTGTTTTTCATATTTTTTATATGTATTTAATGCAGGGTCTACAGGGTCTCACTACATAGATCGGACTTGTAGTGATTCTCCTGTTTCCAGCCTCCCAAGTGCTAGGATTACAGGTGCACACCACCATGCCCAGTTTCAATAGCTATCTCAGCATGCCCCGGGGCTGGGGCTAGCACTGCACAGGATCAAACCCCCACCACTGTGTTCTGCTTAAGCAGGTGCTTTAGCCCACTAAGCTATTTGGCCGGCCCTTCTTCATATTTCTTGATAGTTCAGCAGTGTTTAGTAGGACTCATCAGGCTCCTTCTTGAGGTGCACTCTTCCTTTGACTTTGCACATACCATAGTTCATTCGATTTTCTTTTTCTTATTGGCTATTCTCTCTCCCTTGTTTATTTCTGACTTTCTTAACATCTGAGTACAACAGGGCTTGATTTTTGGACCTCATCTCTGTCACTGCCCCTGTGAGCTTATGTTAATCTCTTTTCTGTCACTCTGACACAATGCCCAAGCTGATTAACTTGTCAAGAGAAAATGTTTATTTTAGCTCACAGTCTTGGAGTTTGTAGGCCATGACTGATTGGCCCTAATGCTTTGAGCCAGTAGAGATGCAAGTACATCGTGGTAGGATTGCATGGTAGAACAAAACCATTCATATTATGGCCAAGAAGCATAGTGAAAGAGGTAGGATTGGGGTTCTGCAGTCTACTTTGAGGGCACACCTTCAATGACCTAACGAACTTTGACCAGGCCCCACCTCGCAAAGGTTCTACCACCACTCAATAGTGCCATCCCAGACACTAGCCTTTAGTGGATGTGCCTTTTAGGGCCACTCAGCATCAAAATCACAGCATATCTCCTCTGGTATGCAGCTTTCCATGTCATCTCTATGCTGACGACTCACACCATTGTATTTCCAGCCTACATCATGCTCCTTACCTGCAGAATTTTACATCCAACCAGCTGCTCTACAGTTCTACTGGATTGGCTAACACATGCCAAACTTCCTAAGTGGACACTGGATCCCTCATTATCCTCCAACCTGTTACACTTGAGTTGTTTCCAAAGTCATAGGTAACTTTCCTATTCTTTTAAAATATAAATCATACCCTGTACATGAATGTTCTGAAAGTTTGCAGCGTCCTCCACTGCATTCAGGCTCTCTACGACCTGCTCTTGATATTATTGTGCATGTTCTCCTCAGGTTCACTGTGCTTAAGAAACGTTGGTCCTCCTGAAACTGGGAACTCTATAGTCATTGTTACTGATTTCTGAACAGTATCACTCCAAACATTCACATGGCTCCTTCTTTCATTTACTGTAAGAGCAACTTCCTACTGAGGCCTTTTCTGTCTACCCTATCTAAAATTATAAGCCTCTCCATATAAACACTCCTAGCTGTGTTTCCTATTTTGTATTGGCTTTACAACTTACTATAAACACACTATATGGCTTGCTTATTTAGTTTGATTATAATGAAGCTCTTCTACTAAATATGCTTTGGTTCTTTGTTGAATCCCCAGCATTCTGAACAGTGGCAGCGGAAAGTAAGCTCTCAAAAAATGTTAGTTCAATGAATGAAGGTTATTAATGACAAAAAGATCTACCTCTTAGGAAGAAAGGTAACTAGGAAGCAGATAAGATTAATACTTCATACATGTCAATGAACAAACAATGTTAGTTATTTACATTCATATATATCCATGTGTATCTGTTGGAAATAATTTTTGAGTGAGAACTGCAAGATGAGTGGGAGGAATTCTAGTTGAAAGGGATGCCTTGGAAGCACTGGTTTTGAAACTGAGCCTCAGGCAAGGAAAAGACAGCTGATGGAAACACCTGGCATCTGGCAGAGATAACCAGCTCCCGGACCTGCCTGAGGGGTGAGGGCTGAGGGAGGGTGGGCTGGCGAGGCATGCTGGGACCCATGTGTGTGGGCCCAGCTCTTGACATACTCTTCAGGGTGGCTTAGCCTGAGCCCGGAGGCTGCAGACTGTGGGTGCCCATGTCCATGTGAGTATCCTTAGCAGCTTCCAGAACAGGAGGCGAGGCTCACAGTACCTGTTCCTCTCTAGGACTGGATGTGTACAAGCTAAAGCAGCAACTACTCCAAAACCGGGAAAGGGATTGCTGCCTGGGTGTGCATATTTTTTAATGGAATGTTTTCCCATTCACGTGCAAATCTTTATGGTGGGCAACAGCTTCACAGTGACTCTCTTTTATGCTGCTGTGTACCTAATGCATAGCTTTATTATATGTTCTCTCAGAGGCTCAAGCAAAAATGAGTCCATATGCATTTGAGGATAATTATCATTTATAAAACATGTTTAAAAAGAAAAGTACAATTTTTTAAAAGGCAGTCAACTCTTGAAGCTATAAAGAACGTATAATCCTCAAATCTTTTGTATCCATATATAGCTACTTGATTAGCTGTTATTGACAGAGGATGAATAAAATTCTCCTGTAAAGCATATCATCTTTGGATTTTATATCCCAAAGTTGATTTTTATGGATTTTTCCTAAAAGTCCTTTCCTGTACTTTCATTTCATAGTTCTATGAAGAGAGAGAAAGAGGCTATGTGACTACTTCTCCCTCCAGTAGTGTGAACACAGTTTGGGCGCATGCGGAACAAGATCTGGGGCTGTACCAGTGTGATTTCTCGTAATACATGGCAGCTACCCCAGGTTCACAGGGGCACAGTGGCAGCCTGTTATAATGCACGCCTCAGCATTTCTCTACAATTTGTAATTTGTTTCCCACAGTTTCCGTTCTGCTTGCTACCCTGATACACATATGACTGAGGACTTTTGATTTCATTTCTTTCAGTGTGGTGACCATAAATTCTATAGAGCTTGGAGTATGTGTGGGTAGATGTATATCATAGATATGCATGTATATGTAAATATGCATGCATAGTATGTGCGCATGCTATAGGAAAGAAAAAATAGATAGGAAATGATTGATCCAGAGAGAAAGAAAAGAGAGAAGAAATGCACGAGAAGGAAATAGAAGGATATTGTCATTTATTAAGCTCCTACTATGATCCAAGTACACAGAAAAGAAGGTCATAGAGGAAGCAGGAGTGAGGGGGATGTAGTTATCTTGATGTCAAAGAAAGAATTTGGGAAAAGATCTCATTCCTTTGAGGACTGTGCTGCAAAGTGGATTTGGGCAGCCCTCAGGGAATACTTGTCAAACCATTCACAGGGAGAACAGAAGGCAGTGGGGCACAGACAGTGGCTCCATCTCCCCTAGGTGCTGGGCTGCTGTCTTGCCACGAGACAAGTTATCTTTGAAGTTCTGCTGAGCGGTCTATGTAGCATGACTTCAAACTGTGGGTCCCTAAACAGAGTTCAGCTTCCGAGAATACAAATGCCCTGAGAACCTTTTAAAAGAGACTAGGAAAAACCAGCACAAGGCACTTTCCTTTAAGTTTTGGAGAATGCTAGTAATCGTAATTAAAAGTACCTTGGGATGAGTATGGATTAGAGGTTTCTGAATATTGGTATTAGTTTTCTGTTGTTGTTGTTGTTTGTTTATTTTTACTTTGCTCAGGGCACTTGAAATTTCTGCAATTGCATCTTGAGATGCCTCTGAACCATTCCAAGTGATAGGGAAAACAGAAAGTTGGCCTTGCAGAGTCCTAGGCAGGAGGAGTTGGCATCAGGGTCAGCTGATCTTGGGACACAACCAAGCGAGAGGGATGAAAATAAGAGGCTGCATGGAGTGGTTCACAGCAGGCCTTTCAGCACTCCTATTGAGGAATTCCTGGCCAATCACAGGTTTTTCCTGGATGTCACATTGTTTTCTCCACTCTCACCACCCCAATACCACACTTAGTATCATCACTTGTTACAGGAGCCTCCCAGCCTCCATTTACATTTGGGATAGAGTACATCATTCATCCATTCTTCGTCATTTCCCATATCCATACTCCCTGCTATGTGACTTCGCAGCACTTGCCTGCTGCTTGGCTTCTAGACTTTGGACTGAGACATATGATTTGTCTTGGCCAATAGAAATTTTGGGTGATATGATACTGGAAAAATGAGTGGATTTACTTTAACACTGGAGCTTGCTCTCCTGACAGGTGAAGAATAACAAACACATGGCAAAGGTAAGATGCCCCAGTCAAGCTAACCATAGGATGGAGCCCGTCACAAACCAACAGACATATGGATAACAAAGGTACAAACACAACCCTCAAACTCAGCCCAGTTCCAAATCACTGAATCTTGCAGGTAAGAGATAAATAAGTGTTCATCTATTGGGTGCTCTTTGGTTGTATGGTTGTCTGTAACACAGCAAAAGCTAGCTGATAAAGTGCCTTTGATCCATGTTTCTCATATTGGTAGAATGATATTTCTAAACTGGAACTGAAATTATGCTAAATTATTCTGCCTAAGGTTGTTCAATAATGCCCTGTTCGGGATGAATTGGGTTCCCCAAAGTTCATATCCTGAAGTCAATTCTCAGCACCTCAAATGAATGTAATTTTATTGGGAATTTGGGGTGCTGAAAATATAATTATTTTAGATAAACTCATATTGGAATAAGGTAGGCCCTTAACCAAATATGACATCTGTCCTGGTAAGAAGGGGGATTTTTTTTGTGGGAGGTAAGATAAGGTCTTGTTATGCAGTTCAAGCTGAACTTGAACTCACTGTGTAGCCCAGGCTGGTCTCAAACTCTGACATCCTCTTGCCTCCACCTTCCAAGTGCTGAGGTTATAGGCATGCACCACTATGCCAGCTAACAGGAGGACATTTAGAATTAGACAGGCACACCAGGGGAATGCCATGTGAAGATTAACATAATGTGTCTACAAGCCAAGGAACACAAAGGATTTCCAGAAAACTATCAGAATTGGAGAGGGAGACAGAGATATATTTTTCTCCTTCATAAGTTTTAGAAGGCACTAGCCCTAACAATACCTTCATTTTAGTCTTCTGGACTCCAGAACTGTGAAGGCATAAGTTACTGTTGTTTAAGCCACTCCTTATTACCCTTATGATAAAGTCTAAATTGTTTTACCAAGTATCCCTTCATAAACATGGCCACATCTGAGGATGCTTCCTTCTCTGTGTCCCATTTTCTTCAGCCTCACCTCATGCACCAGCCGCAGGAAACTATTTCTAGTTGCATCATCTCTGGAATCTGTCTCCTTACTTTCTTACTCCTAATCATGGGAGGATGCCCTACTAATTATTCTCCAGATGCTCTCTATGGATGTTGCGGTCACAGCGTTCATTGCATGACTCACACACTGGATTCCTGACCACTACATGATTTGTCCTCACCAGTGAGCTCAGGAATGAATCTCTTGAAGAGAAAGTCTTCTACTAGTCATGTATTCCTGGAACCTAGCACAGTATTTGGCACAGAGCAGCTTTATAGAAAATCTTTATGGAGGAGTCTGTGTATGTTCACATGTAAATATCTAAACACATGTGTTTTCAAAATAAGGCAGACATACTCTGCTGGGGTGACAACTGGTAGGCCGTTGAATTTGCTTTGGAGCACAACTCAATGAAGGACCAAACGTCACTTCCACGTTCTTCTTCACTCCCTTCCTTCTCTATAACATCCCCATCTCACATGCTTTATAATGCTTTTAGATGTAAGTGACTGTGAATTATTCCTGAGTGTGGGCCTTTCATCTTTGAGACTGACAGTCTGTATTCCCCATCTCTCAGGAGGAAGAGATTATTATAACTATATTTTTGCTTACCAAGAGAATTCTTAATGGTTATCCTGGAGGGAAAAAAATATCTATAAATATCCAACCTGTAATGAAGCCTTAACTGACTTTCCTCCTTTACGAATGAAACCCTCTCCAAGAGCACTGGCAGAATTGCCACACAACCATTGCACTGTGAAAGAGACACTGGTAGTCACTTTTCTTTATTTTACCTGTTTTGTCCTCATCTTCGAATCCGACGACAGATTGTTGTAGGTATAATGTGCCTGTGTGACTCCACAGAAGAGAACAGCAACTATCCCTGAAATTGAAGCACAGATAAGTCAAAACCCGTTTTCTTGTCCAGCAAAGTCAAAGCCTGGCACTATCCTAACTGGAAACTGGAGTCTGTGTCAGTAGAGTAAGAGCTCTTAATAATAATTACTCTTAATAATCTCATGATATGAGACCTAGGCAAGGATTGCTCCTTGCATTGATCACAGGTCTTGCATGGGTAAGCATAAAGAAAAGCACTAGGAAATCAATTAATAAAAAGCAGAAGCAAATTCTTTCTGAAGGTAGATGAATCCCAGGTCATGAATTAGAAGATTATACTTGGAAATACATGAGCAAGACTTTATAGTCGACTCTGGCTTCGCATAGCCAGTGCCCATCACCCTGCTGCATTTTATGCTAAAGATTGGTGCATTTGCTCAGATATTTGCTTTCCATTATGTACCTTGGGGAGCATGAATATGTACCTGTCACACTATAATTTAGTATTAAAAGCCATGAGTCACAAACCTAAGACATCGACAAGAGTTCTGTTGCTCCTGCCAATGCTCCTGCTTGCCAAGCAAGAGAGAAGAGCCCTTGTTTGCTTGTTTGCATCTTTGCCAAAGCTGGGTACTCTGTCTTTCTCCAGCTGAACTGTCTAGTGAGTGCACCTACCCAGGGAAATGAGCACACGTGCTCCTTGAAGGTAAACTGGTCGCTTTTTGTGAGCTTTTCAGCAGCAATGGGCTGTCAGCTGCTCCTTGCCAGCTGCAAGATTCATTTCTCAGTATAGTCAGCTTTGAGTGAAGTCTGAGGTCGCACATACATTAGGTGCTCCTTGAGGAGAGAGTTGCAAGGATGGGACACTAAGTTACTTGACCCCGGACTCTGTTGTTCTCTCTGCTATTGCCCCTGCTTTGGAGGGGGGGAAGTGGTATGAACTGCACTCTACTTTGGATTGAAGATTAGATTAATTATGGAAAATTAAGCAGAGAGGAGGGCTTTGGAAAAAAAACACAAGATATAAGTATTCCATGATTCAGACTAGGGGATTGAAATGAATTTTAAGTAGAACCTTTCCATCTAAAAACACTCATAAATTAAGTGCTGATGATTCTTAAGAGCATAGAAATATGTGAACTGAATACTGACATCTCAAATGAAGCTGCAGTAAAGAATTTTGAAGAACTGAACTGGATGCATCTATCTACATGGTGGTTATTTTTCAGGTTGGCACTGGATCGAATGTTGCTCAGATCTATTTACATAATGTGAGTGCATAGATATTTGCATTATTTTTTTCCCTTATAATATGCTTCAAAATTTTATACAAAAGAATAAAATCAGTAGGAACTTTTGCCAAGAGATACATATTCATTAAGTGTTTCTAGAAATTTTTGGTAACTTTGTTTCTTAGCTTCTCTTCAAAAATTCTTATATTTCAATGTTCGCAGAATTTCTATTTAAAAATAGGCAAAGTTGTAGGAAGAACTTTAAGTAAGTTGAAGTGTTAGGAGGACTAACATGTGTATTGTTTTTTGTTTTGTTTTGTTTTGTTTTAATTTTAGGGAAGGATCTATAGGGTGTTCATGGTCTCACTACTAGATCGGACTCATAGTGATCTGCCTGTTTACAGCCTCCCAAGAGCTGGGGTTATAGGCGCACACAACCATGCCCAGTCTCAATTGCTGTCTCAGGGTGCGCCGGGGATGGAGCCGGCACAGCAGGCCCAGGGATTGAAACCCCGGTCCCTGCATCTGCTTGCAGGCGCTTTAATCCGTTGAGCTATTTGGCCTGCCCTGCGTATTGTTTTAATATGAAATGTTTGTCTCTTTTATTTTAAAATGCGATGTGCCTATCTCTATTGAGTCCTTCAGGAGTTTTTGTAGATAAATGTTGGCTGAACCTCTTTCTGCAGAGGGACAGTGTGACTACACATTCATCTGGGGAGGGGGCAGGTGGGCGGAGTGGTGAGCGGACTCATCCAGAGCGTGAAGACGCATAAGCAGTGTTAGGAAGGACAGGCAGGACCTCAGGATGGGTGACCTCCGGCCTGGGCCTCCAGGGGGCTAGTTTCCCTTGGATCTTAGCTGCTGCAATGCTTTGTTATCTCACAGCAGGGCTGCCGTGGTGAAGCGGCCCGCTCCTGCTTTCCTAGCTCAGCATTGCTTTCCTTCCTGCTGCTCACGTCAAAGCTCTGGGGTTGCTCTTCACCTCTCCTCTCACTGAGCATCAGCAATTTCATTGGCTTGTGCTTTTAGCTTATTCTAAGCCCTTTCACTTTTCAACACCTCTACTCCTTACATCTTTTTTCAAGCCATTACTATGTTTGGCCCGGATAGCAGTCTTATCTTCCTAACTCATTCCCCATTGTCTATTCATCATCCAGAAATAGAAACAATTCAGGTGACATCAGACCTCTGATCAGAACTTTCAGTGCGTTCCCAGGGCATAGTCCACTTCTGGCTCCCCGCCCAGGCCTCCCCACCTCTCGCCTCATCTTGCCCCTCCTGTCTCACCCCGTCCTCCTGAAGCACATCCCTCATAGGTCCTTGCACCTCCACAGCCTACTGTCAGGAAAGCATCTCCAGGTATCACCATGTTCCCTTCTTCCTTCAGATATTTGTTAGGATGTTATGTTATCAGACAAGATGTCTCTATCCGTTCTATAAAAATTATCTCCCCATTATCCTCCACTCTCCTATTCTCATTTTTTCTATATTATTCTATATTATTTACTGCCACCTAACATTTTCTGCATTCATGTGTTTATCTACTGCCTTCTTCTACTGAAATGCAGGGGAATCCCTTAAGGACAGAGGGATTCACTGGTCCCTAATTCTTACAGCTGTGCTGGGCACAGGGCTGGCACGCCACAAATAGTTGTTAAATGAAGAAGCGAGCGTTTGCTTCTTCATTTAGTCCCTGTTGAACAAGACACTAAACTAATTCAGTGAAGGTCACCTTGACACTGGCAGAACTGAGATTCAATATTCCACAGACTCTGTGCTTTTCTGTTTTCATTAGAGCATCTGCGACTGTTCTGAGGTGATCCTAAGATATGCCAAACTATCATTTCTGATATCCTAGGGAAACAGAAATCTCGTGATGAAAGTCACAGTCTGACATCACTGGATTTGTCATCTGAGGATGTTTTCCCTAACTTCTCCTTTGGCTTTTGTTCCTTGCCTCTGATAGAACACTGATGTACAACAGTCCTGCCATAAAGTCTTGGAGTCTTGTGGTTGTGACACACCAGAGGAACAAAAAGCCACCAAAACAGCACACACATGGACAAGGGCTTGATGTTATAATTAGAAAGTAACAACAAAGTTGATCTGACCCTTAGTATTAGCATACATAACCATAATTCTAGAGCTTGGTAATTAACTTAAATCTCACAAATTACTATAATTGGTATGACTTATACAAGCCATAACATTAGTTTCAAAATGTCTCATCTAAATATATTTTAGGTACAGTGCCTCTTTATCCACAGTTCACCTTCCACAGCTTCACAAATCCACAATCAGCTGTAGTGCAGAAATGCTAGCTGGAAAGTTATACTAGAGATAAACAATCACAGTTTTAAATAACTCTATTACATTGGGTTGATTGTTCTGTTTAATTAATATTTGTTTATTATTAATCTCTTACTGTGTTCAATTGATAAATTAAACTTTTTCATTAGTATGTACAGGCAAAAGGGTAGTATATATAGAGGTCAGCACTACTCTTAATTTCAGGCTTAGACCTGGGGTCTTGGAATATATGTATTTTGCATTCAAGGAGGGTGTGGAGCTACTGTTTTATACAATTCTTTGCCAGATAAATAGATTCAAAGGTAACAGGTTTCTAACATTTGGAAGTAAATTTTCATTGGCATTACATTTTTACATAATGCCTGCTAGTAGATGTGGGGCCCTAGACAAACCTCTTCAATGCTCTGAATCTCAGTCATGTGTGCTAAATGAGAGGATGACCAGGCACTCCTCTGCCAGTTGTCAAACTGATGTCTCAAGTCCAAACTCACCCTTCTTCCTGGCTCTGTGATCCCAGCACTGGGGCTCTACATTTTCTTTGGTCAGTGCTGCTGAGATCTGCAGGTCTGCCGCCTCAGAGGAGAACAGAGCACAGGCAGGAATAGGACTCTCTTGGCCCTATTTGCCTTCCTTCCTTCCTGTCAGCTGCATCTCAGCAATTGTACTTCAGCAGAGCTCTGACAGCCAGATCTAGCCTCTTTGCAGGCTTCTTTTCTCTTGCCCATCAGGCCAGCCATGTGACACCCATCTGAGAAAGCTGCAGCATACAGCAGGGCCCTCAGCTGACTGGATCTTTGCCCAGTAGTTCCCTTTTTGGAGCTCCTGGATTTGCTTCATTGAAGCCTAATGTTCACACTTGTTTTGTGTAATTACTACTCTCTGTGACATCAGGGACCTTCTTACTCTGTCAGTTTTCCATCTACCTGCTTACCTGCATTACACTCTACAGTAGCCAGATAGCTTCCCTTCTGAGTACATCCTTACTGGGCATCTTGTGGGGCTTTGCTCACGCTAAACTTTGATGGTCTTTGGATACAACTGTCATTTGGAAATGTGTGTCTTCACTGTTACAGCCAAAATGATGGGAGGCACCAGGGGAGCTGAGATATTATTGAAATGCCAGAGTACTGGACTTGCTATTCCCAACTTGCCTATGGTTGGAATTGATGGCTCCAAATAGTGTGGTAAGTTTCAGGATGAAATGGGGGACCTGGCACTATGCATATGAACTAATAAAGATGCATAGCTTAGACCCAGGCATGTGGTTTCTGATACTTAAGTCTCGAAATGAATCCAAAATACAAAGAGGTGGCAATCTTGGAGTGTGGACAGCTCCCTATCGTTTGAAATGTTTAGGCTGGAGAATTATCTGCCATGGTAGAAAAGATTCTTTTCAATAAGTGGAAGCTTGGATTTCTTCCAATTCTGTATCTCTCATGTTTGTGTATATTATTTCATTAATCTGCTAGAATTAACATTTCAATTTAATCTTTTTTTCCATATTCAGAGCAGAGACATAGTGATGGTACCAAAGGACACTTAGACATTTTGAACACCGGCAGCCAAATTTTCTCAGTCAGTACAGGCAAGGTAAATGTATAGACTGTAAAATATTCTTTCATCCTACCAATTTGATTTGAAACTCTCTCATTGCTATTTTTTTCTCAACAAAATTATGAAAAAAACAAAATAAAATATTCTTTCAATTTTACACAGATAACTGTTGTAAGTAAAATTTAAAAACATATTTCTACCATATGTACTAGTCAAGTTTTTCAAGCAAGATATGAGGTTTAAAATGTCTTCTCTCTAGAATTGAATGCTTCTAAATTGCTAAACAACAAACATTTGATCAAAGATCACAGACAGTGATGAATCCTGCTGTCTGTGCCCAAGTGACACAGCTCAGTCCATGGGACCCACGTCCGCTTTGCTTTTCTCTTACTACTGTGTTCCTCCCTCACCTTGCCTGTCCAGTTCTTCCCAACCTGTGCTTATTTACAGCCTCTATCACTACTCTCTCCATAACCAGAAGTCACTTGATCCCTCTGAAACTTCAACTGTGGCCCAACAACCTGCATTTGGCAAGAAAACTTTCAGAGCGCTACCCTGTGTTCCTGGAATGTTAATGGACAGCGAAGCCTTTACCAAATCTCCTTGGGTCTTGGTGCAGTAGGTTTGGGCAAGGTCGGACTAGGGCCAAACTCCAAGGAGGAACACTGTGTGAAGCCTGCCAGGGAGTAACAGCTCACCTTTGCTGTGGCTTGGCCTCAGCCTTGTCTAGTCTGACAGAGACTTCTGCCTTGTTCTTAACTCTTTCTCATTTGGGGACAATTAGAGGAAAGCTCCAGGTCAGCAATATACAATTTATTATCCCTTTTTATTGGCTTATAAATGTTTTTTTCTAAGGTGAAAAATTACATTTGTGTGTTTTATTCTCTGTTTTTCTTTCTCTGGCTTTCCAGGATTAATGTAGTTCCATAAAGTACAGTAATTTTAGTTTCAAAGAATAATTATCATCTAGGATGTATGAAAAATTTTTAAACATTTTCCTTATTTTTAAATTATCTCCTTTTAATATTAGCAATATTAAAAAATGAAAGAAATTACACACACGTGGAATAAAATTGATAATATATTTCACTATCACTTAATTGAATAAGATTTTCCCCCAAAAGCAAACATATCATATTCATTGGTCACAGTGAAATATATACAGTTGTCATACTATTTGACCAACATGTCATAAGATTAGAAATTAAATTGGAAACTTAAAAATTAATTATGAATAAATATAGAGCTGATGATGCTTGCTTGGAATTAATTAAATTAAAATTTCCATTGCTTATTTAGAAACAAATAACAATAAGTGCATGCTACATTCCTTATGAAAACCAGTGGAATAAAAAACAGTGATTATTTAAAAGAAAATGTATGGCTTTATATGCATTTTACTAGGAAAGAAAAACTGCTTTTTGTTTTTTGATAGGGCCTCGCTGTGTAGTTCAGGCTGGCCTTGACCTCACTGTTTCTCAGGCTGGTCTCGGAGATACATGGTGAGATACATGGTGATCTTTCTGCCTCGTCCCTAAGGCAAAGGCCTAGGAAAACTTTTGAAAGCAAACGGACTGAGGAGCTATACAAGAGACATACAAGTAGATTTAAACCATGTAAAAAAAAAAA
>NDGM011095271.1:0-16280 GCA_002564305.1 Octomys mimax | reverse complement strand
CTGTCTGCTTCTTGTACTATGGATAACCACTAAGAAGATAATAATGTACAATGTATTGATTATAAAAAAAAAGATCAAGAGGCAAAAGACACCAAGATGGCTGATGGCTGATGGCTGAAGCAGACTTTGAGTTAAAAAGGATGAAAGCAGGGTTGCGCACAAAGGATCTTGTAAAGAAGAGCTCCTGCCAACTTCTCAGAATTTCATTTCTGCAAGAGCGCTGGAGACCAGGAAATCGTTAACCAGGACAGTCACATGATCTGACCACAGGTTGGGCCCCACAAGTGCAGTGCCAATAAGGACACCTGAGGGCAAGAACTGGGCAGAGGAGTCACTACTGCAACGCAAAAGGCGCGGTAAGGACCTGGCCCGGGAACAGGGTGGCACAGATGGAGAGAAACAGATGCATGTGAGAAGTCACACAGGGAAAGCAACGGGACCAGAGAGGCACTGGAGAACATTCAAGAACACCTTCCCAGTTCCATGCACTCAGATAATCCTCTCCTAATCATGATGGGATCAGCAGTGAAAGTCAATACACATGTCAGATGTGACTGTGGGACAACCTAGTAGAGCTGTAAGCCACTGGCCATGGACCCAGGCCCAGAAGATCAGCCCTAGGTTGAAGATAAAAACATGGAAATCAACAATAAAGCACGGTAACAGAAGCACAAGACCTGATGAGATACCCGGAACACAGAGCAGAAGAGAGCCAAGGAAGGAAGAACACAGAAGGAGCCAGCAGCAGTACAGGGGAGCAGTGTGACGGAGACAATGGATGTGATTCACACAGGAAAGTGTTAGTGCTTCAGAAAAGAACCCAAAGAAAATTCAAAGGCAATCTCTGCAACCCATAACAGAGAATGTCGATGAATTCAGAGATGACGGATCCCATGTATCAGTGCTCATACAGAGCCAGAGGGGAGGCAGCTATATTCAAGTGCATCCCTCCTTCCCCAGGTTGACCAATGCAGGGCCACAGAGCGAAGTTTTATTATACACAACTGCCAAGTCACTAAATATTAAAAATAATTCTTAGCATGTTTTAATAGTAGTGCAAGTAAAATGGCAAATACACTTGCAAAACAAGTTCCAAATCTGCAAGATGTTACAAAAGTAAATTGATGCAAAATGAAGGTCTTCTGGTCACAGCCAAGTTCCCTTCATCATGTCTTAAGTCCAGAGTACATTCTGCAATACAGACAACGTCTACAATATCCCACCTCCTCTAAGTTGCAGGTCAAAAACCACCCAGCAAATACAATTTTCAACATATACCTTAGACTACTGGAATGGTTTTGGTCCTACATACAACAAATATGCAATTATCAAAGGCAAGCACCACCTGCACACAGGATCATATACATAAAGACAAAGGAAAGCTCTAAACTATGCTTTTGGTTTTGCGTCTGTGTGCTGAACTATATCCCTATCCCTTTTTATTCAGTGAGACAAACACTCACTAAGTAGCTAAATTGCCCAGGCTGGACTCACACTTGAGATCCTCCAGCCTTAGCCTCCTAGAGTGCTAAGATTACAGATGTGTTCCACCTGCTTGGCTAAACTGTTTTAGATTAGATAGTGAAGACAGTGATAATGAATTTAGTGAGGATAGGCCCAGAGATTGCAGCTGTCTGGCCACAGCCCACTGGATATGGAAATTAGTGCTACTCTTTAATCTGTGCCATTGACTCCCAAACTTCCGCACCAACAATACTACTTCAAATGTTGTGGGGCAACTCTCCCTAGTTTCTGACACACACGTCTGGTGTGGGCACCCAAGTATTTGCATTTCTAAGGAATTTCCAGGTGATGCTAAGCCATGCTGCAGTATTAGTATTCTAAGATACTGCTTGAAAGATAAGAGTCCAACTACTAAAACTAAAATTGTATAAATGTCCACAGCACAAATAACCAATAGTTAGCTAATTAAATTAAGATTAGAGGTGAAGTGAGAACACAGAATTTAGAAAGAAAGTATTAAAAGCAAATGGCAAAGTATTTCAAATATTCTTGATTAAGTAGACAGCTCTACAAGCAATCAGATAATTTTTTTTTTTTTTTAAATCAGTAATTTAAAGCTACAGAACTGCAGACTCCTGCATGGGTCTCCAAAAAAAATAATTTTTTAAAATGAATTTAGGACAGGGTGTACAGGGTCTCACTAAATAGATCGGAATCGTAGTGATTCCCCTGTTTTTAGCCTCCCAAGCGCTGAGATTACAGGCGTGCACCACCATGCTCAGTCTCAATCGCCATCTCAGCACACCCAAGGAGGGGGGCTGGCACTACACGCTGGGGTTTGAACCCCAGCCACTGCGCTCTGCTGAAGCAAGTGCTTTAGTCCACTGAGCTATCAGGCCAGCCTCCGAAAAATTTAAGGTAAGTGTATTATTTAATGATAATTTGACTAGGCCTAATATAGTTTCTAGGTTATTCTCCTAATGCTACTACAAGGACTGCGAAAGTTGTAGAGAAAGAAAAAAATTTGCATCTGTAAAAAGTCTGTAAAACTACCCCAAACAGTGGAATTAAATTATAATTGGGCGAAAAAAGGAAGATATCCATGGTTTTTTGAGTCTCAAAAAGTACTAAGATTATATAGAATATTAAAAATCTAAAGTCATAATGCTCACCTAACATTGCTAGATATTTTGTCCCCCTTTTCTATTATGATCAAGTAAGTAGTCTGCCCTTTTACTCCTATCAGAGATGCATTTTTGCCTAATCAAACAAGATTGACCACAGATTATTAGGAACACCCAACAGTAGCACAAAAATGAAAAAAGACGTAAAAATTCTTTGGATCAGGGACTAGAAGTAGTCATATACTTACCAAGATATATACAGCCAAAGCCGCCCTGGCCAACGGGTGATCCTAGCTTCCATTCCTTTTTTGACAGGTCAGTTATTATCTCCCCAGCTGCAAAGTGTTCCGCAAGATGTCTCTTTGCAGGGGCCCGTCTTCCAGCTTGAGCTGCTTTTACACGAGGCATTTTCACTATAACACAGAACAAAGCAACATGTATACTCTTAAGTGTCCAAAACACATTCCCTAAGCAAAGTGTCTATGTGACAGAGCCTGGTCAAATTCCTACCTACTCCAAAACCTAAGTAAACAACCTCTATTAATCCAGATTTATAAAGGCTCAAGTCACATTTGATCATTCAGCTTTGTAACTGAGACAACAACAAAAAAATGATCTATGCAATCACTTTCAATAAAATAATTAGTTTTTAGTTCCAGTGGCACAGCACTAGTAACTAAAATGCTACTTAATAATTTTAAAAAGTGTTACTATTGAGGGGAAAGGAGCCCACAATTACAATGCACACATTACAGTAATACAAAAGGCATTTACAAGGACAATACTGACATGGCAAGAAGAAAAATACAATACAAAGGAAAAGGCCAGGGGTACCTGGGGCACAAGAATAGATGCTTTACTTGAATTCCCACTCATCCTCAGGACCATGTGAAGTCGGCATGACCATCTCCATTTAAAATAACAAGGAACTGGGCTGGGGAGATAGCTCAGTAGACTAAGCACTTGCCTGGCAAGTGCAAGCAAGGTCCTGAGTTCAATCCCCAGTACCACAAATTAATTAATTAATTAAAATAACGAGGAACTCAAGCTTCAGCAAGCAAGCTATGAGGTAAAAGATCAAAATTTGCACTGGCTACATGGTTCCAAAGTCTCACCAACATTGTCCATCACTCTAGGAATCACCTTTCTGAGTGTCAAGGAAAAACTGTATCTGTCTAGTGATTTGGGTTCATAGAAAAAAGCAAAGCTGCGATTCACAGCTCCCTGCTTCCTACTCACTCGCAATCCTCTAAGATCAGACCCTCAATTCCCTCTTCTCACCAGTACAGAAGGTTAGCAAAATATTCAGAGAATGCAGTATTGGGGGTGCTGAAATGGGATCAAAGGACCCATAATACATTAGGATGGAAAGTTCTACCAAACCCACAGCCTCACTCTACAACACGAATTGCCTTCCGGCAAATAAACACTCCTCATTCATTCCACTTATGGTACCAGTTAGCTTGCCAATCTTATCAAGTAACTTCTCTCCTAGCTTCAAAAGCCCTCGGTGTAGCTCTTCCTTGTGTAAAGAACACAGTTAATATTTATGCATGTGCGTACATGGATGTGAATGTGTTGTACAACTTCAAACACTCAGATCCATAAGTGCTGACAGAAAAGGATTTACCCAATATTCCACAGTTCCCCAAAAATGAAGCTAAGATACAGCAAAGACAGGAGAGTGATAAGAATTAAATTAGTCTGCAATTCTTGAAATGGTTATTTAAATTAAAGTCTGTAGGATGTGACATAAATTTACATTATACAAGTAGTTCCGTCTCGAGCCCAGATATACTAAATATATAGATACTATATTAGATTGGAAATTTTTAGCAAATACCCAGTTTCTCTATAACATAAATTTCATACATGCAAATAAATGTTCTTTATTCATTTAATGGGAAATTTTTTATTTTTTTCCCAAAGAATGTAAAATGCATCTCTCCTCTCTAAATCTTTTCTCAGATAACAAAAACATCTCCAAGTACACAAATGTACAACGACTATTTCTTCACATCAATTTATTCTCATAATTACTGTACTTTCAATCCTTGGTGGAATTTTCCTAAGTTAAACTGTAGTGCCAAAAACGACAGCCTACCCTCAAAACACCAAAAAAGGGAACTTGTAAACCTGTGGTAGAATACCAGCTAAAAGTAACAACTAAAACTTCCAACTTTATCAAGTCACCACAGTAATCTCCCATTGGATTATTTCCTAATAGTAGCCAAAACATTTTAAAATAAATCAAAATTTTTTTGTCACCCAAGATAGTGAGTGGACACTCTTTTACATTTTTCGGAATTCTTTTCCAGAAGTAACAAATAATTTTATCTTAAGACCATAATGCTAAGTGAAATAAATCTGACACATATTGTGTCAGAAGTATGAGAAGCAGAAGTATAAAGAACAAAGTAAAAGACAAATAATAGGAGAGACAGAGACAGAGCTTTTGCCAAAGGCAAAGGGACCCAGAGAGGGAGGGAGAGGGAGAGAGAGGGAGGGAGGTGGAGAGAACATAAAGCAAAGGATCAGACGTGCTGTGTCCATGGACCAACTCCCCACAATGAATGCAGTTACTATACTACAAACATGGGCTAATAAAAAATGAAATTTTTGTTAATAATTTGGCTCAGCACCTATTCAATATAAAACTGTGGTCAAGAGTGTTTTTCCTGCAAACAAAACTGTTTGCTTTTATTTTTAGCTTTATTCCAGTGTCCAACTAAATGAAACTAATTGTAATAATTAATTAAGACTTGGAGCGCCTTTCTTTCCTAAAAATAGCCCCCTAGAACAGCATCATCACACTCAGCCTATTGAATCCCTATAAACCCTGCTCCTGGAGTTTACGCACAGTAACACAGCACAGTAACACAGTAGGGGCAGCAGCACAGAGTTTAATTTCCCTAAATCCCAGCCCCAAAACCAGACAAGTCCAAAGAAGCAACCCCTGTAAAATATCTACAGTAAAACCAGGGACAGCACCCTCTTTCCCCACAAGCCCCAAAATCTGAGTAGGTAAAGGCAAACCACAGCCTTAATGTGCAAAACTGGCCAGCCTAGTGTGGGCCAGACCAAGGCCTCGCAGGATGAGAAAGGGCTAGGGATGAAATTCAAAGTGAGCACCCCAGGAAAGCAGGGTCCAAACAGGAGCCATCTGTGAGCCAGCGCCCACATCTGAGAAGCCAGGTATGATGAACAGAGGGGCTTAGGTTAGAAAGCTAAGGTCCACTGGAGCCACACCAGCCAAACTACATAGAGGAAAAGGAACCTCTGCTGCCAAAAGGAATCCAGGCCAACTCCGATAGGAGGCTAAGGAAGGAAGGGCCCTAAAGAAAAAAATTCCACCCCAAAAGCTACAAGACAAGAAATTTTTCATATAGAAGAAGCTAACATGAATTAGAAAATTCACTAGGTGATAGAAGATTATAATTAAAAGACAAAGTACTAAGTATCCAGCTCAGTAGAAGAGAGGTCCTTGCTAGCTATGTTCACTCCTCAGCATAAACACTCAAAGGCAAAACTATTTCAGAAACGAAGACTGCATAAAAAGGAACATATACTGAATAAAATTTTAAGTAGCTTAAAAGAACTGCAAAGTGAAGGGAAAAATAAGTCAAAAGGGACAAAAGGTAACTATTTCAAGAGAAAAATCACAAATTCAGAACAGAGAAAAAGAAAAGCCCATATATATCATATATTTCAAATATATATTATATTACATGTATGTGTGTGTGTGTATATATATATGTATATATGGGGAGCCAAACAAAAGAAAAAGTTCCCTTTTAATATATGATATATATATGATATATATATAAAATATATAATATATAAAAGAAAACCAAAGTGCAAATACTGCAAAGTGCTACAATGCAAAAAGGATAAGAATCTACTGGAGAAAAGGGACCATTTATCCAAAATGACTACAGAAAGACTGAGATCCCTGTGCAGTACATATATATTATTTACTTGTAGAAGTGAGGCTAGGAAAAGGTTCTGAAGAAAACGATATAGAAGATTTTTTTTTTATGTTTACATTCTGAAAACATAAACATAACCATAAAAAAAATAGAAGAACACATGCAAAAACAGCCTCTTTTCACAATCACATTACGCTGACCCCGCTTTTGCTAACTCAGGCTCCTGTGGGTCCATGTGAATGGTGGAAACGAGCACAGCAGCCCTTCACGGATCCTTTCAGCTACCTAAGGTCAAACAAGGTTTGAAAACATCCAATGAAATATTCCAGAAATAAAATACCTGTAAGTTTAGCCTGAACGTGCCTCGGTCCCTTTGCCCAGGTCATATACACAGCACATTAATGCCACAGGTCACCATGGCCATCTTGGTCATTAAAAGCATCGTAAGGCTTGCATTCTAGCAGCCAAACCCTCCCATCCCATCTCCTCGAGGAGCACCACAAAAGGGTGAGAATATTGCACTAAATTATTCTGAGACACAGAAATTCACTAAAATCTATTATATTATAGCATAACAACGTCATAGCATATTGTTAAAATTGTTTTATTATTGTTGCTAATTTCACACTGTGCCTAGTTTATAAGTCTAAATTATCATAGGTGTGCATCTATAGAAACAGATTACACACGAGCTGAGCACTATCTGCAATTTCAGATCTTCGCTGGAGCACTTGAATTTCTCTACCAACGCTGGAATTAGACGGCATTCTTAGCATCTCATACTGACTGAGTCCTTAGCACAACTCAACATGGAAAAAGGTGTGACAAGAGACAGTGGCACAGCAGACAACGCCACAGTTGCAAATGTATTTAACCCATAAAGTAGTTTATCTTTTCTACAAAGTCATAACACACACACACACACACACACACACACAACACTATATATCATTATTTCCTAGTTCTATTCAAAAAAAGTTTAAAAACAATAGCCAGCATAATAACAAGCATCCCTAGCATATGAACTTTATCTTGAAATATCGCTTCCATCAATGAAGTCAGGTCCCTTGAAGAAATGACTGATTCCAGGACTGGAGCTGGAATCTCTACAACAGGCTTGGAACATTTGTGATATTAAGCAGTGAGAAAGCTATTGAAATTTACAACGGTTTATGCCATACAGGTCTAAGGAGCCAGCCTCAACATGGGAAAGATGGGAAAATTTGAGTCAATAAAGTCAAACCACAATGCATTAAAACACATAAAGTGAACAAAGCTAAGTGTTCATAAGTAAATAAGCATTGAGTGGCCAAGAGGAAACCACTTCATTACAAGAAGTGCTAAACAAAGGGAAAGCCTCAACTGTGCTTTATTTCCTAAATGAAATGTACCAATGGGGAGCCAAACAGAAGAAAAATTTCTCTTACAAAAGAATTTAAGCTAATAAATGAAGCAATGAGGACAGATTATTACCATCATCACCAATCCCGTCTCCTAATGAATTAACGGGCCCGAGCATTAAGCACTGGTAGCTACTGACATCAATATACTAGTGATATCCATTTGTTTCCTGATAAAAGAACATCACCATCACCCCCAAAGTTGGGATGCCAAAAAAACTCACAAGAGGTGGGGGGAGGGACAGAGCACAGCAATCCAATCAGTAATTCCAGCTGCGGGAAGCCCTGTACCACTTACAATTCCAGTTCTTCCAAAAATGAAGGGGAAAAGAGAAGTAATGTGAAGAAGAACACTAGACTCTATAAAACTTCTCGAAAACAGAACAGAAACCACAGTGCTACAGGCAGACACCTGAGAGAAAAACAAGGAAGTATTTACCATCAAACACATTTCTTTGGGGAAGTGGACGGAAGCCACGACTGGGATGGGCCATGCAGTCGGCAGAGTTCTGCATCTCAGCTGAGACGGTGCTCAGGAGAGTGCCATCTGATTCATTACGGCTATTTTGCTCGATATATTTTGCTGGACTGGGTAATATTTTATCATTTTAAACATTAAAAAAAGTCCTACTAAAATTGACAATGACCAACGGATCAAAACTGGAAGAAATCTTCACATTCAACACCCTGGCCTCATCCCTACCTCTGCAAAAAGAAAAGAACTCCAAAGCAAAACCTAGTTCATATACTGCAAACTATTAGTAACCGTTTTAGATTATTACTTTTGCTTTTTATAGATAATTCTTACATAGTATGTATTAAAGAAATGAGCTTTTTATAAGTAGTAGCCCCAATTCGTCTTTACTTTTTGTGTTTACTTTTATAGCTTTTGAATTTCATGTCACCTTTAGAAATACCTCCAAGTCGAAAAAATGTTTTTTATTATCTCCAAGTTTTCCTCTGGTTATTTTATAGCTCATCTTTTACTTTAACATTCTGATCTGCTGGCCTTTATTCTGGAATAAAGCACAGGGGAGAGGTCCGCTTTTTAAAGGCGGTTATCCAGCTTTGCTGCTTTTCCTTCCCCCATAGCTCATATGCATAATGGCAAATCGGCATGCAAGGAACTTAACCGTAACATAGCCGACCCAAGAAATGGTCACATGGAGGTCTTAGACTACCAATGTCTTTGCAAAATCAAATTTTAAAAAGTGGAAAAATGGTTTTATACTCAAAACTAACTCTGCCTTAGGTTAAAGCTCCCTCACACCTAGCTCTGCTCCACATGAATGTTAAGAAGTCACTGAAACACAGCTCTGACAGAGGCCCCTCCGACACAGTACATTCCTGTCAAACATGCTGATGCGAAACTCCCACCAAGTGGGGGTCCTACTGAAAAAGGATGTAAGTAGCCTCCCTGTGATAGCCCCGTCATGGTAGGTGGCTTTGAATGGCCGCTCCAAAGCACAGGGAGAGCTTCTGCTCAGTGGAGGAACCAACCACACACTGACAAGGGAACTTCTCAAGGTACTGAGGGGCACAGAAGAGTGAAGGAAAGGTAGCTGGTATACCACACACTGACACAGGTCAGCTCTGCATGACAGAGGCCTAGAAAATGGTTTTACCTGGTGATGATTCTTCAATATGCTGTTGGATTCCACTTGCTATTATTTCGAAACAAAACTGATATTTGCAAAATTGGTCTGTAGATTAAATTGCTTATTATATTTATGATGCCGATACACATTCATTCCCACTCCCAAAAAAAAAAAAAACACCTAAGAAGCATCTCTTTTACCATAACCTAACACATTAAAGCATCAGGAAGAGTGACTGTTCCTTAAAGGCTTTAAAGACTTCAATTGTCAAAGTCCAATAATACCAAGTGTTGGTAAGAAGGCAGAACTGGAACTTTCAGACACTGTACACCATGCCAACTATTCCCACCAGTCAGCTTGACATTAATGCTAACCAGTCCAGCAATTCTACTTCTTGTACCTATGACAAATGAAAATGGATGCAGCTAATGAAACCAACATAGGGCTAGCAGATGCAGAGAACAGTTAGTATCTCCCAGGCTGAGGCACAATAGCCAAGAAAGGACCACTTCACTGGCAGGCTGCAGCACAGCCGTCTGGATGGCAGAGTTCTCTGGAGGGCGGGCGAGGGATCAAGCTAAAGCCAGTCCACTGCAGCCTACCCCCCACAGTACAGTGGCAGCAAGAAGCTGCCTATTACAGAGCTAATGAAACTCACAGGAGAGTGAGTACAGCTACCAGCACACCTTAAGGGAAGAGAAAAAGAAGCAAGATACTGCAACAGCAAAAAAGTCCCTTCCCCTGCTATATCCAGTTGAACCCTTTTGCCTTCCCCTAGCACAATCATACATTATTCTACAAAGACAAAAATGTTTACAGGCCTAGTTCAAACATTACCACCAACAAAGAAGGGTAAATTTAGAGTTGAGAAATGATAAACTGATAATCACACACATCTGTATAGACTGATAAATTTTTATGAATGCATAATCCTTATGCAACAATGATACAGAACATTTTCATAATATCATAAAGTTCCCTAAAGCCCCTTTCTGCCGACACCCATTCCTTCTTCCAAACAAAGCCTTAGCCCTGCGACACTCCAGGGGTGCCCCACTTGCTTAGGGGGATACTTCTACCAACTTTTTCTGAGATGCATGTCTAGACCCAAGGCTCCCTGGCAGCACTTCCCATCCCCATGTGACCTTCACTGTCCCCAAGGTCTCTCTTATTACCTCGGCAAAGGTTACAGGAAGTCCCCCAACATGAAATCTGTGCTTCTTAATCTCCTTGTTGCTTTTCAGGCAATTTCTGCAAAGAAAAAGGAATTATTTAAAACCATAAGTATCTGCTCACAAAAATAACTACAAGTGCTTGCCTTAGTTGGTTATTGAGTGTTCTAAAGAACTTAAAATTCATTTGAATCAAACAATCCCCCCAGTACAATACAGGTTCCTTTTAATAATGAAACCAGTATCTGTGTTACGGTTTCTATTAAAGAATACACTGAAGGGTACAACGCATAACCAAAGTAAATCTTTCTGCACAATTTCAGGCACTTGGCTCAAATCTACTATTATAGTAGCCAATGCAACAGAAAGGAATTCAAAGAAAAGAATAAAGTTTATCATAATACATTACATAATCTGACTACTTCTTTCCCTCTGATACTAAATGAAATGCAGATGCAACTGAAAAACGCATCAAAATGCAAATCAATACTGCCCTTTGCTGAAATCACTCGCTAGTATATCCCATATTAGCATATTCACCAAAATTTAATTGTAAACAGAATAATTATGGTACTAAAGTTATTAAATACACAAAGCAAGCTTGGAACTATACATATTCAAATAGAATTTCAGTGGCAGATCAACTTTTATATCTGAAACAATACCCTAATTAATAGTCAACTCTAATGATAAAACGGTCCTCTGTTTTTCAGATAACATTCCAAAAAAAGTTCTGCTATGAATATTAAAATAAACTTTTGTGAATAGATTTTAAAATTTCAATAGCTGTATTTATCACAATACGGTACTGTATTTAGACAACTGGCATTTTTTCAAGTCCTGGATTCAAATTTGGAATATTTTTAATCTGCTGAAAAGAGGAAAAAAAGCTTGACTGAATCACAACAATGACACTTAACAGACTTAATGAGCTCTATGAATTCATCACACTCATACTGGGAAGTTAGGATGCCACAGGAAACTCATTATACTCAAGTGACTACTCATAAATCTTCCCTAAATAGGTATGCCTGTAAGTTCCTTTAGGGGGTGTATATTTGCACGCCTTTTTCTTTCAAGTTACAAACTTCTCTCATACGTTGTACACTGTATAGAAACACACTCATTCAAGAGTAACTCAGGACAGGCTGAACTCAGCGTTTTGGCAACAGCAGCTCATCACTACTTCTCACAGTAGCCTTTTCTTGCGCGCCCTCCATATACAGCTAATGAAATCCTTCTTCTATCCAAAGGTCTATTCTTCAATCAGCTATCACTTCTGAAGTATTTTTCATAATTCTCATGGCACATAAGAAAGCTCCCTAAAAGTTTAGAAGCTCTCTGGATGCAAGAACTGTCTTAACCACAATACATCATACTTTGTAGGAATTCAATAAATTTCCACAACCAAACAGCTTTATGCTTAACTATATAGATCACCCTACCACCACTTCTTTTAAAGTTCTGCCTCATTCCCTATAACATATATGTTGAATTCTGTTTATTTTCCTCAAGACTATAATTCGCCTCCTAAGTCCTAAGTCTCCTCAGATGACCCTAGTTTAGAAAGAAAGAAAAAAAAAAATATTCAAAAGGAAATCCTCTTATCTTTTCAAAACCAATCTACAAACCACCTGCACCCACTTCAAGCCAACTGAGGGTCCAATCCAGCTTCCTTGGCTCCTGTCAGAATGTAAAGAAGCCGTTCTCCTATCACACTTCAAGTCCTTCACGCTCACCTTATCCTCTGTCCCCTCCAATCTTCTCATCTTACTATTAATTGATCATCTGTCACATGCTCAAGCGTTTCCCTACACTGCAACCTGCCAAGCAACTTTCAAATAGCCTCATGGCTTTCCTATTCAAAAATAGTTTTTAAACTCCCCTCTACTAGCAACCTTTCTTCTCCTTTCAGTGTCAAATATTTCAATAGCCACCTGTACTTACCAACACCTCCTCTCTTCTCACTCGGCTTACTCCTCCTGGACTCCACCCTCACAACTTCCCTCAACAGCTCTTGCTAAGATCAGCAGTGACCTCCACAGCACAAGGCCCAGCTAACATTTTCAATCACCTCTCATTTACCTGCTCAGCAGCACTCAACACTGCTGCTTATTCTGTCTTGAAACGTTTTCTTCCTTTTACTTTCATAATACAACACTATACTGATTTCATTCTACCACTTAGGCCACTCACAATTCTAGATAGCAGCAATCTGAAGGTACAACAATGATAACAGCTCATTCTTTCAAGGAGCTTGATAGAGACTTCCAGGGCGGTGCCATGTTTAAAAAGCAAATACATTTCCAGTGGTTACACCAAAATAGACATTTCATGAGAACAAATTATTTTTTGAAAAATATTCTGTTAAAAAAAAAAAAAACCATAAAAAAGGGGGCCGGGGAGATGGCTCAGTAGAATAAGCACTTCCCTGGTAAGTGCAAGGGTCTGAGTTCAAGCCCCGGTTCTGGGGGAAAAAAAAAAAAAAACCAGAAAAATATTCTGTTAAGTGAAATTAAGATCCTTGGAAATTAAAACAGAGGCATATACTGAAAACAGAACTGACTTTATATGTTCATTCCTTTAAGCTAACATATCTCAAAAAATGTGCTTATAATCTCCAACAGAGATATGTACCTGCTGGTGATAACAGTACTCTTAACACCAGCCACATGTCTATCAATGGATGAACAGATAAAAGATGGACATTTATACACAATGGCATATCAGTCAGCCTTAAAAGGAAGGAGACTTACAGCGCACGCTACAACATGGATGAACCTTGAGGACACTATGCTAAATGAAATAAGCCAGTCACAAAAAGTTAAATACTGTAGGAGTCCACTTAAAGGAGGTACATAACATAGTAAAATCCATAGAGGCACAAAACAGTGGTTGCTAATAGCTAGAGAGAGAGAAGGGAAAGGAGTTATTTAATGATGCAAAGTTTCAAGTTCACAAGATGAAAAATTCTAGAGATCTGCTTTCCAATGTGAGTACACTTAACGTTACTGAACTGTACGCTTAAAAATTATCATAATATAAAACAAAACAAAGTTTCTAGACACAATAGGTAAAATAAAGTTGAACAAAATAATCACCAATCTTCTATGACTACTCACTTTTAACCTCCACATATAATTAGAAAAGCATTCAAGTGATATCTTTCAAAGATGCTAATTACATAATTCTACAAGTTATCATGGTAATAAACATTAACTGTGAATCTGGTGAATTTATAAAGACTAACAATGTCATAGTTCATCCATTTACTCTACAAATACTTATTCATAGTCTCTCCTGTGCCAAGTACTAAAAATGTCCTACTTTTGACATATTCAGCAGGAAGACATAATAAAATCATACCTGATATTTTAGAAAACATACTTAATACATCTTTTTTAAAAAGTAAAGCAGATAAATGGGAATAGAAGAAGGGTGCACAGAGATGCCAAAGGCGGATTCCCAAAGTAGAGAGGAGGCATGGTCGGCCCCTCAGGAGTCAGGAGCTGCCCTGGGTGTCCGGAACACAGTGCACGGGCAGAAGCCAGGCTGTGAGAGACCCTGCAGAAGCAGCAGGCCGGTGCCCCGAGAAGGCAGGCCGGTGTGGTGCTGGTGGGAGAGGGGGAACACACAGAGACAGACACTACAGACCCCTGAAGGCCACCATCAGGCTGTGGTGAAGGGTAACCTAACTTCTACAAGGTTTTGGAACATCTATGATACTTGTATTGAATTCATAATTTTTAAATCAAAATGAACATCATACTCTAAACACCCAAGTCAAGAATTTTCCCCCTGACCTATTTCTTACCAGGATTTTTACACCTGATATTTTTTTCCTAACTTGTTTTATTGTCAAAATACATTTCATCTATAAAATGAATTCTACACGCTTCAATCCGAACTTTTTTTTTTCTGTATTTAGGACAGGGTCTACAGGGTCACACTATGTAGATCCAACTCAGTGATTCTCCTGTTTTCAGCCTCCCAAGCACTGGGATTACGGGCGGGTGCAGACGCCACCACGCCCAGTCTCAATCGCCATCTCAGCAAGCCCTGGGGGGTTGGGCAGGGCAGTGTGGCATGCTGCAATCACATCCCTGAATCCAAACTTCTAAATGCTCCTATAGTGTCTGTCACGGACACTCACCTTAGTCCAAATGGCTTTATGATGGATCAAATTCCACCCCTAAAAAGTAGAGGACAGGACAAAGTCCTATTCTCCTTTTGACTTAAATACTAGTAATTTGGTAGCACTATATGAGCAAATGGTGTGTAGTTTTTTGACAAACAATATGAACATTTTTACTATGCTATATTCTTTTTTAAATTTAAAATAAAATATTGGGTTCCCCTGGAATGCCATGTTTTACCGTGTATATACTGTCTGCTGCATTAATTCATTTTCTCAACAAATATTTATTGACAACATACTGTGCCAGGAGCCATATTAGAAGACAAAGCAGTAAACAAAGCAGAAAAAAGTCCTGCCTGCATGGAGCTTACATATTCAGGAGAGAAATTTTAAAAATCAAAAGATGTCAGATGCCTAAGAGTAGTAGGAGCTGGGGTGGAGCAGGAAAGGGATCAGCTAAGCCACAGAATGTAACATTTCAGCCAAGAAAATACAGTGAGAGCAGACAGCCATGCAGAGGCTTCTGACAAGCAGCCCAAAATGAAGAAGGAGCACATGCACAGGTGCAAAGGCGAGCACAGAGGAAGGAGGCTGCGAAGTGGGGGCCAACACCAGCCAGGGCCCAGTGCAAAAGGCCACAAGGGAGGGAACACATCCCACGCCCGGGTCACGTGAGGGCCAGCGATGGAAGGTCTTGAACAGACAAGTGACATATTCTTAGTTGCATTTTAAACAGATGTCTTAGGTTGATACATAAAAACTAGACTGTGGGGAGCAAGGCAGAAACAGCTATCAGTTGTTACAATCGCACTGCTACTAGAATAAGCAACAGCTGCATCTATCTTTATTGAACAATAAGAATGTCAATTTGTGTGAAATGACTCCACTAAGTAGAGGGGTACTGAATAATCTGAGTTTTTTTTAACTTTGCACAAGCTGCCCTCCCCCTCAAAAATCAAGTGCCACGTAGAAACAACTGATATTAATGACAGACGGCCTAGGAAGTATGGGAATCATCTCCTACTCTAAATTTTCTAAACTCTCTTTATTGCAATTTAGTTCACCAAGAAATTAAACACTTGAACCCATTTATTCCAAATACATTTATAAAACATCTCAAAAATAAGTCCAAGAATCTGTGAAAGGCTGGAACTACAACAATGAATAAAATGCAACCTCTGGCCTTAAGAACTAAACATGGTCTCCCACAAAAACACCACCACACAGCCATGATTTAATATGATTCCATCAGCTTCAAGTAATGATCAATGAAAGCTCAGGTTCTGAATCTTTTGACAAAATGATTAGTTTTGTTATTACTAGTTAACAGCTACAACTATCTCCAGAAGCAAACCCTATCAGGATTGCAGAATACAAAAAAGTGCCTCTCCCAATGGTGCAAGTCGTTAAATATCACCAGTTACGAAACTCCTGTTTCCTCCCAGAAATGAGTGC
>NDGM011095262.1:0-10367 GCA_002564305.1 Octomys mimax | reverse complement strand
GGTAGAGGATGGAACCAGGGTGAATCTCTCTTTTCTCGGTAAGTCCCCAAGTTTTTAGCAGAAAGAAGACAACTGGTCTCTATCACAACGCAGAGTGTAGCCTTTCTCCCCCAAAGACCCTGCTCTTTATCATTAAGAGGTGCAGTCCACAGCTGACTGGCCCCTTTCTCCTCTGATCTGAACTTTGGCCATAAGATGGATGGGGTGAGGTTGGGAGTCTGTGGTCAAATGAAACACAACTTTATCCTGTTAACTTTTTGTGTGTTTCACCTCAAGCCCCCAACACCAGTCCAAAAGGACTACCGGGGTATTTCATTCTCTGTGCCCCTTTATTTCCTGACCTGTCTTAAACCAGGAATCACATTCGCCTCTCACTCAGTTTGTCCCAAGAGCCCACGGCTCGGATCTCCAGTGCCCAGAGCTGCCTCACAGTGGTTCTCCTGCCCCCATGTCACTCTCTGGTGCACCAAGATTCCTTGCCAGGTGTCAATGTAAGAAAATTGGCAAGGGTGTCCACACGCCCTGCACCAGCTCTGAACACCCGGCTAATTAACAGGTGAGCCCTTAAGCCACTGCACTGGAATTGGTCAACTTCACAGGTCTGCAGCTTCCTACAAGTCAGCTTAAAACCACTGTCACTTAAATATCCTTTTAAAAAATTTCTGTACCATACACACCAGAGCAGTCATTTCATTCTGCATTCCACCCATTTCCTTCCCCTAACAGGCAACTTTCACACACAAGACAGGGGCAAGGGCCGGGTTTAACTGGAAAGGCAGCATGCTCCTTGGTTCATATCCAGGGCCTCTCCTCTAGCGGAAATCTAGTATGCCTGGTAGCACTGGCTGGGCTCCCAGGGGCCCGTCTTCCCCTTGAGCCTTGGACCGTGGATCAGGACTCAACCGTGCTTTGGCCCTGTAGTCAGGTCAGAACATTCCTGCTTTCTGTATTGCTCACAGGTGGACACAGGACTCCAACACTCTGCCCAGTGTCAAGCATCTTGCAAGGGGCTGCAGTTTCATTCTCTGGAGCCCAAGCTGGCCTTGAACTCACAATGATGCTCCTGCCTCAACCTCCCAGGTCCTGGGATCACAGATGTGAGCCATAACACTCACCTCTTCTTTGCCTGTCAGTGGCAGGACTGCCAAATGAAATACAGGTCATATTGAATCTGGTGGGCAGCACTCCCAGAACGGGTTCCTGGGGCTGTGGCCTGGTACATGATGGGGAGCCTCTCCTACCAATCAAGAGGTGGGCTGGGCTGGCACCAGGGGAGGTCATGTCTCCTGGCTTGCTAAGAAGTTCCGACACCAGTGACAAAAGAGGTAGAAGTACACCATCTAATAGTCCCGGCTACAAGGACCTCCAAGTGCTTTGGGACTTTCATGTAGACAAGGGACACTGAGGCTTTTCCCCAGGAAGCAGCTTTGTTCATGCAGGCACTCACTCAGAGGGCTCCTGTCCAGGGCTGAATGCCAAATTCGGCATAGTTATATCCTATTATACAATTTTTGTGTCTTCTTCTCCCTTGTATGAGCACACACCGGCATGTTACAGTCTGGTTGTATATAATTTACGGTACAGGATTATATCGGAGCTTCACATGCTTACATAGAGAGTAATATCACCTCATTGTAAAATGTTCACAACCCTGACACTGAGGGACCGACCCTACCACACCTGCCCACTGAGGTTTAGTGAGGGGCAGGGCTCCCCACTTACTGGGCCCATGAAACTGTGGCAATCCATAGACCTTTGTCACCTTCGAAGTCATGGCTCTTCTTAGAGGCTGAAAATATCCTCTCTCTCTCTCTCTCTCTCTCTCTGTGTCTCTCTCTCTCTTTCTCTCCAGTGCTGTGCATTGAACCTAGGACTTTTTCCCAGAGCTATATCCCTAGCCCATTTTATTGTTTATTTTGAGGCAAGGTCTCTCTAGGTGTCCCAGGCCCAATCAGGCCTTACACTTGTGACCCTCCTGTTCTGTCTTGCACAGTGCTGGGGTTCCAGGTGTGCACAACAGCAGCCACTGTATCTTGATCTTCAAGAACAGGAATTTCTGTTTAAGGATCAAAACACCACTATCACAGGGGTATTCCGTGTGCCATTTAAGTGAGAACCTTTCTGTGTGGCAAGCCAGTGCTGCCTTGTCCTGTCCAGGCACAAGTGACTGCTTTTCTCCTTTATGTGTGGCGCTAGGAGCAACCCACCACTGCTTGGACTTACATAGAATCCAGTGAGCCACCAGGCTGTGTTCTTTCTCTGCTGGCTCCTTTTTTCCCTCCCTCCCTTCTTTCTTCCCTTCCTTCTTCCCGTCCCTCTCTCTTCCCCCTCTCCCCTTCCTTTCC
This sequence comes from Octomys mimax, assembly GCA_002564305.1. Taxonomy (NCBI): domain Eukaryota; kingdom Metazoa; phylum Chordata; class Mammalia; order Rodentia; family Octodontidae; genus Octomys; species Octomys mimax. The sequence goes on along the minus strand of NDGM011095262.1, from coordinate 8,022 downwards.
CTGAAAATAGTAGGTGGTAGAGAACAGAGGACCTCACCCCTCCGACAACATTTTTCTAGGCCTGTGTAAAGTATGAAAACAAACCACAGAGCTTATTTTTCTCCTTTTAATAGGACATAGATTTCATTTCTTGATTTTAAAAGCAGAGAGGATTTCTACACATGGACTTAAAAAGAGAAATAAAACTATTTGAAGAACCGTTTTATCTACCTGAAAACAGAAACTGATTTGTCTAATAAATTTTCTTTCTTTGACTTTTAATTGAATCAAAATAAGCAGTTAATTCTTGGCCCCTCACGGCCACCACCCATGCAATCTGTGAAAATAAGGAAGCACTGGGGTGCTCGAGGCAGATGCGTTGGCAGTGGGTGACATCCACGAAAGAGTGTCCTCGAGGTTGCTGGGTCCAAGTGGCCTGGTCACTGGGCTCTGTGTGTTTCTAGGGAGACGCTAGCGCAGCCTGTTCTGGGGGATCTGAAGGGCTCTGACGTCGTCGGGTCCCAACACTTCTGCTTCTGCCGGAGCACAAAGCAGCCTTGCTGGACAGTGGGCCGCTGTAAGGACGGTCGCTCTCCAGTATTCCACTTTGAGCAGACATGTCTTAAATGAAGCAGCTGAACACAGCTCAGGAATCAGAACCAGCCAGCGAAAAGTCGACTTGGCTCCAACCCGGAGTAAGTCTTATTAATTCAGAGAGTAGGAAGCTTACATGTGCTAATTACCAAAACTACTAATTAGCTTTAATTATAAGCTTGGAAGGAAGCTTAAGTGTGTTGCATTTGATAGTACTGCTGACCTTTTCAGTGTACTTGGTGGGGAGGAGGAGGCTGCAGAAGTGGAGAAGAGCTGTTAGAAAATTCATCAGAGAACAATTAATTTAGATCTTCTGGTGAATATGCTCTAAATTAGCACATCTGTGCAAGCCAGGACATGAAGGTCCTTTCATAGAGCTTCACCAGTGTCAACTCCAAGGGACCCAGCCAGCCAAGAAGGTGTACTTGTTGGGTATGTTATTTCTTATTCTGCTGTAGACTCAGTGATAAGCTAAGTGCGCCCAAATGTATACTGCTATACAGAAATCATAAATAACATGGTCTGGATTGGACTGGAGAACTGCTCAGAGAATTTCTTCTCCCAAGATGCCCAGAACCAGTCTCATGCCAAGATCTGAGTATATTGTCCTGTCAGCCTCTCCCCTAGGGGCTCAAGCCATGCATAGATGTAGCTGAGAGACTGTGAGCTGTTTCTCCAGCTCCTAATCTGGTGTCCCCTAATGAAAATCATGACAGCTTGCTGGGGTCACTGGGGCAGCCTTTCACACCCCACATGCCCCCTTCTAGCCCCAGGAACCGTCTCATAAGCCCAGAGGAGACACCAAGAGCAGCCCAACGTCTGGTTGCGAGCTTGCAAACCCTTAAATTCCTCTGTCCTCTAGTTTTGAAAGTTCTTAGGTTTGGTCCTAATCTCTCAGTGCTGATGTACCCCCTATTAACCACCAGAGGGATCCCATATAATGTGATAAAATTATAATCTACATGGAGGAGTCGCAGCTCGGCCTGCATGTGCTAGGCTGCAAAGCCAGACCTTGCATTAGTAAAGGAGAACAAGGAACAAAGAATATAGTGTAGAAAGAGGCTCTGCCTGGCCCCAAAGGCAGCAAGAGAACCTGAAGACAAAGGGGTCTGCAGGTCACTCCTACCCTTCTCCTGGAAACACGCTAAACAAACAAAACAAGCCTGATCATTAGAGACGAAGCCCTAGAGTAGGTTGAATCTGATTCCCTTTGTTTCTAAATCTGTGTTTAGAATTTGAGCCCCAAATATGATGAGATTTAGTTAGAAGAACTAAAATACTTTCCCCAAGTTTAAAGTTGATTTGTATATTGTATAAAAGAAGGAGCCAAAACGCAGTATAAATTAGTTTCCTGAGTGCCTTAAACCACTGCAAATATATTCTCTCCCATTTCCAGAGGCCAGTAGCCTGAAATCAAGGAGTCAGATGGTTAGATGACCTAAGATGCTCCCCAGCTTAGGGAAGGACCCCACAAAGCCCTGGGCAAGAACCCTTCCTCCATTCCCTGACCTCTGGTGGCAGGGGCGGTCCTCGGCATTCCTGGCCACATCACTGCACTTTCTGCCTGAATCTCTACGTGACCCTGTTCCCTGTGGGAGCTTAAATGTACCCTAATCTCTCTTTTCTTATAAGAAAGCCAGTCACTGCCCCGGGCCCACTCTCATCTCGCACAACCCCACCTTACTCATCATCCCTCCTCAGACTCTATTTCCAAGAGTTTCGTATTCGAGTATTTCAGACATGCATGAATTTGTGGGTGACATCCTTCACCACAATATATGGCCCTTGACTATTTTTAAAAACAAAATAAAAGAAAGAAAAAGAAACAGACAACAACAACAGAAAAAAAAGAAAGCCTATGTGTCAGTGCATGTCCGTAATCCCAGCCCTCCAGAGGCTGAGCCCACAAGCACCACTCTGAGTTCAAGGTCAGTCTGGGCTGTGTACTAAGTTCCAGGCCAGGCCGGCCTACGTAATGAGCCCTGTCTCTTAAAACCTAAGGCAACTACAACCACAACAAAATACAAATCACTTTCAGCCATGACACAAAGCAGGTCTTGTCCTGTGCTAACGTGATTTCCAGGCATAGGATGAATTCCATTACCACCACCTGGAGAATGATACTTTCGCTGTCCTCTTTACTTTCTTGCCTGCTTTGTAAACTAGTCTCTTCCACACACTGGCCCTCCTTGGAGCTGTTGGGAAGCTTGCACCATATCTTCTTAGTGCTTCCTGTACGTGACTTTGCTTCGCATATAAGACACCAAAAAATAAATTATTTTCACCTTGCAGTCCCTTTGCAGCTAATTTTATTGCCTTCAGCTGTCAGGTTTTATAGATCATCCCTGAGATTATTGGACCCAGTCAATGTAGTTAGAGCTCGGGCGACCCTCGCTTACACCTGTTCGTAACACACCTGGCTGCTCTGCCTGCAGCTGAAAGTCCACGTCACCTCAGCGCAAAGCCAGACCACAAGGTCAAGCAGGCTCCAGTGAGAAGACAGGTGGCAAGTCAGGCAGACGGGGGAAGCGGCATCAACAGAACAGGACGGGGAAGAGAGAGACAGGAAAGCAAAGCGAAAAGCAGGGTGAGCAGAATGTGCGCCTTACCATACAGTAGAACCTGGTGCCATCAGCAGAGTTGGGCTGGTGGATGAAGCCATCCCAGGGCTTGTGGGAGAGCCACCAGGTGGACGCAAGGGGAGCCCCAAAGAGCCAGCCCTCCTGGTCTTCTTACACCAGAGCCCTTTCCACAGTATCCCTGCCGAGCAGACGCCTACCCTTGGCTGAACCCAAGTATTCTGCCCCACTACTGAGCTCCTTCTCCTAGCACGTTGTCCACCTGTGGTCCTAGTTATGCTGTAAAATGTGAGCGCTAGGATAAAGGGGAGTTACTGCATCGCTGGGGCGGAGTTTCCTTAGGGATGCTGAAAGAGTCTGGAGCAAACCAGTGGCAACACTGTGCGGCTCTGCCCATGACTAAAGGCCACCTGCCTGTATGCTTTAGTGTAGCAAAAGGGCGGATGTTGTGTGTGCTTCCACAGCAGCAGTGAAATAGCTGTCAAGCCCAGCTGCTTAGGAGGCTGCGGCAGGAGGGTTGTATGTTTGAGGTCAGCCTGGGCAACTTAGGGAGATCCTGGAGCAAAATAATAATACAAAGACAGACCTGGGACTATAGCTCAGTGGTCGAGCGCCTCTGAGTCGAAACCTTAGCATCACACAAAATAATAATGATTAATAATAAGCTTCCTTCTAGTCTGCTTCCTAGATTTCTACCTGCCTCTGAAACCAAACATAAGTCTCAGTTCCTCTTCTGTGGAGCTCCATGTTTTTTGTTCCTTTCTCCTGCTTCAGTGGTCATCCCCGCCCGCCTCCCTCCACCCATCTGTTCTCTCCAGCTCGTCACTGTGTGTCCCTCGGGTGTTCATCTTTGAAGTCCCTTATCCCAGGTGCCTCCCACTGGGAATATCCCCTTTTCCTATTACTGTCCTAAATTATGGCACTACTGGAGTACACTACTGCTGCAAAGGTGGCCAGCCTGTCTCACAGGGCCACCGCTTACATTACCTGGGGCTCAGCGTGCCCTGGTCCCGACGTCCACTTACTGTGCATCTTTAAACAAGTGGTTCAGCCTCAGGCTGGGGAGATCGCTCTGTGGGACAGTGAAGTCTGCCAAGCACAAGGTCCTGAGTTTGATTCTGGCACCAAACAGACGAAAAAAGTAAGATGACTTCCTTGTCTTCAGCGTTAACAAGCTACTCAGCCTCTCAGAGCCTATTTTTGTTCAGCTCTGAAAGGAAGAGTAGGTGTGTTGGAACTTTCAGACTTCATATCCTGTGCCCTGTTCTGGGATGGTCCTGCTGATGGCACCCAAGCGTGTGCTGCTCCCTGGCAGCCCTGTCACACTATGGAGTCCCAAGGGCCAAGAGGTAATTAAGGCTCTCCTCTCCTCTCCTCTCCTCTCCCCTCCCTTCCCCTTCCTTNCCCTCCCCTCTCCTCTCCTCTCTCTGGTATTTGACTAGATCTGCCCCACTCCACTCCGAGCACGTGACTCTGGGTCTGACAGGCCACATGAAGGGCTTTGATGGAATCCTGCCCGAGTCCTGTCCAACCAAACACAGTCAGCTTCCTAAGACATGCTGTTTTATCATCACTACATCATCTGACCTCTTACAGTCTTCCCAATTGATACGATATAGAGATCTACATCAAGCAAGTCTCACACCAGAATTTGAGACGGCAGGTAGGTTCACAGCAGAACTTCACGGCGGCACACTAGTGAGGGCCCTGATTCCTACTCCCCAGACCTCTGTCAAGGGCTCTTTATGACCCTTCTAGGTCTTATGTCTTGAACTGAGATTACACAGGCAACAGAAAGAAGTCTGTGGTAAGCCTCCCTGTAGCCTTTCTAAAGACTTCTGAAGGGTTTTGCTCTCTATCTTGAGGTGGGAAGTGTACTTGTGTCCTGATAGCTCATATTTGCCACTTTAGTGTTCTCTCTGTTGATGCTTCTCCCATGACAGCTTAGGCCAAGTCACTAGGAGAATGCTCCCTGTCTCAGAGGGATTCCACACACACCCCCCACGCTACGGAGATACCTGACCTACTAGGCAATAATGACTCGTTGGAGAGCAGCAGTCGCTATGCATCATGGGAAAAGCAAGTGGACAACAAGTTTCATAGGCTTGAAACACCACTGCAGATCTGGAAGTGCCACATTAAAATGTTGCAGGTAGCGGAAGTGGAAAGGACAATAGGGAAGAGTGTGCAACCTGGAAGTTCAAAAACTGAGTTAAATTTCCTCCACTTGCCAGCTGCGTGGCTATAGCCAAGGCTTTTGGCTCTCTGCACCTCAATTGCCTTATTTGAAAGACAGAGACTGCAGCAGGTTTAAATGAGTGCTATGTACTAAACAGAGTACTTGGCAATGGTGCTCTTTAGAGATTGCTTCCCTCCCTCCCCTTCTTTAACAGATTTTAAGGAGCAGGAAGGATAATCTACATGAAAATGAATATTATAAGAACCGAGGCATTAACTGCACTATGTAGCAAGAAGGGCAACCAGTAGGGTAAATTGTAGCCTTCTCTAAGTTGCGCCCCTTGGCTAGCTTTCTGGGCAAGCAAGAGCTCTTTCCCCCGTAGGCAAGAATCTTAGAGGGTGTGTACATTGTGCCAGGTAGAAAAAGACCAGAGGGCTGGAAATCAAGGGAAACTCTCCAGGGCCTGGGGATTCAAATTCTTCTCTGTGAGCCTTTGTCTTCAGCTCCAACGGTCCTATTCTGCAGGAGTAAGGGGTACTTTTTAAATGAGGGACAAAGCCAGAGAAACTTCCCTGTTCTCTCCAATTTCTATTAAATTATTCACTATGCTCAGGAGCCATATTTTGTGGACAAACTCTGAGACCAACTACATTCATCTATAACAAGGGGGTTGCCTTTACTTGCCTTTAATATTTCTACTGGAAATGGAAAATGGGTGACAACCGTCCCCCGTGTACCTGGTGTGCTGTTTGACTGCACTTCCTCTCTCTTGTGTCAAGTTATGAAAGAGTAAATCCCACAGAATGGGAAACCCCACGCAGGGACACTGAGGCTTTGGTTCCGTGGCTCTGGCAGACTCCCACTGTTCAATCTTGGTGGAAAAGGGCTCTGCCTCTCACCATTAGAGACACACAAGGTTGGGAACAACCAACACAGTGGAGCCCTAGCTCCCTGTGCCTCCAGTCTATGCCGGATTGCAACCGTATCCTTCTAAAAGCAAGCAAGCAGGACTCTGGGCTGGGGAGACTGGGAGCTTTCCCACTCACCTCCCGCACAGCTGACCTTGGCAAGCCCCTCTGGCCTTTCCAGGATGGGTGGCACCAGGAATCACTGCCCTCTCCCATTCCTGGAACACAGAGTCAGCTAGGAGGACCTCAAAGGGACCAAAGTAGCTGCGTCTGTTTTATGGAACTACCCAACTAAGGGGAAGGGAGGATAACTTCTAACTCTGAAAGGCTACAGTGCAGACAGTATGTGGCCCACTAAACCCCCTCCAGCCTGATCACATGTAGCAGGCCCTCCTTGAATTTGGGACTGGGGAGCTTTGACATCTTCTGAGAGATCTGTGATTTCTTATTGGCCCAAATGAACCAGAGACACAAATTGATGAGACTGTCACTCTGCAAGTTGCCTTGAGGTACACAAGATATGCTGCAACTATACGTACAAAGCCATATCAGTAAGGAACATATAACTCTTGCCTTATGCCTGGGTCTACTTGAATCCCTCGCCCTGAGCATTACACCCTCTGTGCCTTTACTGCCCATAGTGCCTCTAGTGCCTTTTTCACTCTGGAATCCTGGGTGAGAACACTTCCTTTTGCATAACCCTCATCTCTTGCTGAGACAAGTAGGGAACTACGAGCTCTTGAGGCTTTCTCTGAAGCTGCCTCCCTCCCCCGGGTTTTTCTTGTCCCAGGTAACTGCTAAGAGGAACTGGGAGAACAAAGCCCCGTCCCTGGCAAGTCATCCTTCACAGCTTCCAGAGCTCAAGAGTGTCCTTCCTGAGCCGACCCCATGAGGAAGTTGCTAAGTGAAGATGTGGATGGATTCACACTGAAGGCCTCTAAGGCTGGCTCCTTCCCCCATTGCGCAGATGCAGAATGTGCTCGTAAAGTGAGACCCTCTGCATCTCACATTTGCACCCAGACTTTTGCCCATCACATTCAAGACCATGGACTCAAGAAGAGTCTGGAACTGGTCTTCTGCAGAAGCCTACGTCTGGCCCTCTGCTTGTGGTTGAGGTCTGCATAATTATTATTATTACTATTACTATTATTATTATCATTGTTATTTGTGCATATTCTGAACAGTAAAATAAAGAGACAACCTACAGAGAGGAAGCCATTTGGCAGGTGGTCCTTGGACAGAGGATTACTATTTAGAATACACAAAAACCCTGAAAGTGTTAGATCACCCAAAAGAAAGGACTCAGTCGAGAAATGGGCAAGTGAAATGGACACTTGAAGAAGAGGTAAAACAGCCAGTAAACATGCACAAAATATTCAGCATCGCTGGACATTAAAAAAGTGCACACTGAAACAACACTAAGATCTCATCTTACACTGGTCAGAAAGGCCACCGTCAAGAAGTCTAACAACAAGGCAGGTGAGATAGCCCAGCTGAATAAGCACCTGCTTTGGCAAGCTCAGGGACGAGGGTTCCATCCCCGGTCCCACATGCTGTGCCGTCCCCGCCCTGGGGTGCAGTGAGACAGTGGCCGAGTCCAGATGTGGTGGCGCACAGCAGCAATCCCAGCACTGGGGAGGCTGAAAACAGGAGGATCTCTACAAGTCCAAGCTGTGTACTGAGACCCTTACCAAATGCATACAATGAAAAAAAGAGAGAAAGAGAGAGAGAGAGAGAGACAGATAGAGAGAGAGAGAGAGAGAGAGAGAGAGAGAGAGAGAGA
>NDGM011095252.1:0-23717 GCA_002564305.1 Octomys mimax | reverse complement strand
AAAGAAAAGAAAAGAAAAGAAATTCATCATGCATTGAGAAAAATTGTATCTACTTATATTCCATGTTCCAGAAAAGTACCGGTATTAGGCTGAAAGAAAAAAAAAAAAACTAGAAAATACTGGGGTGAGTATGAAATGAAACTGAAATGCTGGTGAGTGTTTAAAGGCACTTCTGGGATAAGAGGTAATAAAGGTTCACTTGAGGGTAGAATAATGAAAACAGAGACGTAAACATCTGAACAAAAAGTAGGGTCTACCACAGAAAATCATTGACTACTTGCCAATTGTGCACTAAGCCACTGGTATACACAGAAGACATGTATTACCTGGCCCTGAAAATGTGGTCTGTACAGTTAATAACCTAGACAATGTCCATATGCTTCCAACCCACATAGCAATTCCTTCAATAAAAGGTTTGGGTACAATGGACTGGAATAAGCAAATTCTAAGGATGGCCTCAGGGTGTCGAACAGTTGGCAATAGCATACCACACAGCACACTCAGATCATTAAGTTCCACTGAGACCAAGTAACAAACATTTTAACACTACAGTTAATTCTTCCCTTGACATTTGCCATATTGGAAAGAAAATTTATGCTAACAAATTTGAATTCATAATTTAGGAGTTATATTTCCTTAAAGGATTCATAAAAAGTCTTTAGAAACACTTAGAAAACTAAAACAAAAATTGTGTACATGTAAATATGTCTTTTTTCTGAGGAGAGGTCCACTGATTCCCTTAAAGTCTCAGGGAGATACAGGAATGTAAAAGATTAAGAACCATTATGAAAACTTAAGAAAATTAATGAAGTGCTTTCATGAAGTTTAACGTATTTCATAGAACTGATAAATGAAAAGCATTACAATTGTCTCAGTTATTCATATTAAAAGTTGATTATTGATGCACCATGAATATGTTCATAAAAAGTTTCTAATACGTGTGTTAAACATCTTTAGTTTTAAATGAAAAATGCAGGGAAATTCATTGTACACAAAATTTCATGTACATGAAATAGCCTGATTTCAACGATAGAACATACATTCTTAAGTGTCCCTCATAGTTGAGATCATTTTTAGTTTCTTTTGCAAAACATTTGATATTCTCTAAATGTTGGTAAATGAATATACATTAGCTTAATATTAAAATTGTGTATAGTACATAAAGATACATGAAGATTATAGGTTTCTAAGACTAACTAAAAGTATTTTTATCATATGAGTATAAGCCAAAAGCAGGTCGCTTTATGGACACACACACCAATTTGAATACTACATTGTGTTGGTGTCTAACCTTGTCCACACACAGCCCAGGCTTTCTTCTCATTTTTTATTAGTGCATACTTGGGATACATAATGAGTACATCCATCATGGGGAGTTGAAGTGATATACACATAGAATGCCTTCCCCGTCTTTATAATGACATATGACCTGGCCATGTAACAGTGTTTCTTTTTTGTTTTTTTTTTTTCAATGTACAATAACATTTCTCCTAGATGAATGAAAAACTCAGACTTACAAGTAATTTCAAGAGAAAACTCCAATCTGTTGCTTCGCAGTACTTGAATCAACATATACTTCCAAAATATGTAATATGTCAATAGGTACTTCACCTCTTACTTGTCTTTGCTCATTCTGTCTGAGAAGGGCAAAACCAGGGCCATCTATCCCAGCAGTGACATAAAACCAAGAGCAAGACCGGAATTTGGGGTCTGGGCTGGTGAGATAGCTCAGCAGACTAAGCACTTGCTTAGGCAAGTGCAGGGATCGGGGTTCCCAGCACCACATGCTGTGCCGGCCCCTGCCCCTGTGCATGCTGAGTTGCCACTCAGTCCAGGTTAGTAGCACATGCCTGTAATCCCAGCACAGGGGAGGCTGAAAACAGGAGGATCACTACAAGTTCGAGTTGCCTAGTGAGACCCTCTACCAAAAAAAGAAAAAGCAACCAAACCAGTTTGGGGTCTGGGTCTGTATGGGGTTTGAATCCCATGTCAATTGGGTGATACCACTGGCACTGGTATGTGAGGGTCAGGGTTGCTGCAATGCCCACAGCAACCCCTCATGATGAAGAATTGTACTGCCACAAAGTCAAGGACACCTCTGCCAAGGGCGATGCTGAGCCTTCCCCCATGATCTCCTCATCCTTTTCACCTTTCCTCACGACTCAAATCCAAGTCCATCTCTTCAGTGAAACATCCCACCAGACTCTTTAGCTCATCCTTTTTCTGTGTTTCCATTCCTCAGATTCACTTTCATTTTTAATTACGTGGTTTCTTATAAGAGGATTAAACAGTTTCATATATAAATCCTTAGTCTTCTTCTAAAGAACTATGGGTCCCAAAGTATGTAAGAAGATAATAATATCAAGGAAATTCTGAGAAATATCTGAATGAATGAGAATAGATTATATATGAAAAGGACAGATACTGAAGAAACTTTCAGCTTTCTAGAGACAGTTCTTTCTCACAGAAGCTATACCATGCTGAGCTCCCCTTGAGTGTATTAACTTTCACTTAGTATAATTGAGAGCAGCAGTATTGTACTGAGGAATTATTGGTCCCAAAGTAAAAGATCAAATATTATTAACTGTTTTCCTCTGATTTCTCTAGCTATTAATGAATTCATGAAAGCTTATGTCAATATTTTGATCAGACACCAAATATTGACTAAGGTGTCTTAAAATCTTAGTTAATTCTTCCTCTTCATGATCAAAGGCACTGGTTAAGTGTATGTAATGGTACTGGGAAAGCTTCCCATTAATTGAGGTTGACCAAAAGTTTCACCCTGAGTAGCTTCCAATCAAATTAATAAGCAACACAAGTAAAAAAGAAAATACCATTCTCAAAATAAAGAGCTGAAGTTACTTATATAGGGGCTAAGATTATGCAATGAGGGAAAGACTTCAGGGGAAAGGAAAAGAAGAAATTGCATGCTTTGGAAAAGGTAGCTAAGGAGGAAAAGTGCCCTTCCTTTGTAAGTGATGAAGGTTAAGTAAAGGATGGAAGGACAGAACTAAGCGAACTCTAGGAGCTGACAATCTGAAATCAGGCAGATGATTCTTGTTGGGTGAGAACTTGGAAAATGCATAAGGGAGAAATTAGGACAAAAATCAAATAAAGACAATGCTTAGGAAAACCATCTAGAAAAGCTAAAGCATAAAAAATGACACTAGGAAACTGAGGGGACTGTTGTGAAGAAAAATTGAGGAAATTTAGTCATAATTCTATGATCAATAGGGAAAACTACTATGACTCTAAAAAGGAATTCAAGGAGGCAGGTGGCATGAGCAGTTTTGTAAATTATCTTCTGCTCTGGCTTGTGACATTTATAAATAATAACAGGTATATTGTAGATATAGGTTTACTACATTCAAGTTTATAAGCTTTGCTATTAATCCCGTGTATAACATTCTTGATCTATAGAGAGTTATTCATCAGTAATGATTATCAATGCACACTTAACATTTCTGTTTTAAATATCCAAAAAGTGACAAAGTTCAGTCTTGAAAAGGCATAAAGGAATTACAACTTTTAGAAACATTAATTATAATTCTCATTTTAAGCTACACTTTTATTATCACAGAACAGAATATTTTAAAATTAGTGGGCTACAGCTTTAGATATGAGTCATCCTATTAGATTCTTACAGTAGGGAAATTCTAATCACTGAAGTATTCTTTTAGCAGAAAGTTTTCCCAGAAAAAAATCTGGAAAAATGAAATCAATCTTTGTTATAAAATATCTCTGTAAGAAAGAAATAAAGTTTTATATACAGTCAAGGAAACATGCACATGTTTTCTTTGAGGAGTCAGTGTTTATATTTATACCTAAGTGCTAACTTATGAAGTAGGAAAAAATGTCCTATGCTGAAAATAAAAATAAAATGCATTTCCAACATGGAAAATTAATTTAGCAACATGAATGCAGTAGGATAAGATAATTTTAAGTAAAAGGAGCACAGTTGACAACTACTATACAGCTATGACTTTCTATCAATGAAATCTATCTACATTTAGGCAAAGATTATGTTCACAGCTATTGATATGCTATACGCAGCCTTGCAGAGCCATTACCTAGAGAGTATTAGGCATGGGTAATAGATTTTCTTTATAAAACATACACTTTCTAACACTATTCTAATATTTGTTTTATTTTATTTTATTTTTTTAATTTTTTGTTAATTTAAATGAGAAAAAATAGCAATGAGACAGTTTCAAAACTGTTAGTAGGACAGTCACAATAATTAATATTGCATATTGTTGTCTTCATAGTAGTTAGAGTAAAAGATGCAGACATAATATTTTGTCTAAACAATATTAGTACAAATCTTTCTTCTCATTGAACTAAGAGAAAGTAGCTGTATATCTAGCCTATTTTGCATATACATATATAAATTTTCTTTCACAAAATGGTCCTTCATTTATATCCCCCTTCTAATATTTGTTTTAAAGACTTTTAAATATAATTGTACTTTTCAATACTTTGTTCATTTTATAAATTACATCTGAATAACTGTAAGTTTTTACATTCTCAGGACTGTGACTATAAAATGAAACAGAATAGTGACAATGTGTTTGTTGGATTGAGCCTCAAATAATGTCGAATTCATCAGGAAATAGTTAGGTTCCCTCCCCTCAAAGCACACACACATCTCTCTTTGGATATATCACTTCTAAGACAGAAGAATGATGAAAACTTAAATTCTGACTTTAATCCCCAGACCACCTTAATCAAAGAGTTTAAAATGAAATTTCATATGAGAATATTCAAATTGAAGTTCAGTGACCTAAACATCCTTGAGTCCATTGTTACAATTCATTTATGGAGAGCTTTCCTTCCTACATCATAAAGAGAATGACTGAGGAAGATGTATATTATAGATTCCAAAGAATGGTATACATACATTCAAATCTCATTAAATCAACCGAAGGACTTTTTTAAGTTGACAAAAAATTGCTTCAAATTGTAACTGTGAACTTTACTTGACAAATAAAATATGCTCTCTTCCCATAACTTTTACTCAAATGTTTTGGAATAAGGATTTTTTTTTTGCTCCAAATGCCTTCAGGGCAGGTTTGGCTGGCTTGAGTTGTGGGGATCAAACCACGGCAACCTGGGCCTGAATGCTTTGTTGAAGCAGCTGCTTAAAGAACTGAGCCAAGGGGCAGGCCCCCAACTCAAATGTTTTGGAATTTCAACCTCGTATGCATTTTTTCCAGCAACTTTATCTAATTTAGACTATGTCCACTCATGTACTCGCCAACAGTGTACTGAGCCCCTATATGCATGAGGCACTGCCATAAGCACTCCTTGTTTGAACATGGTTTAGATGTGTCACCCAAAAGTTTTGTAGGATGGCAGCTTGGTCCTCCGTGTTGAGGTGGTGGAATTTGAAGAGGCTGATCTCAGTGGAAGGTAACTAGATCACTGGGGACACACCCAGCAAAAGGGATTAGTATAGTACTCTGGGACCCATGGTTGGTTCTAGAAAAAGCAGTGTATTTTCAAGAGTTAGCCTAGCCTCTAAATCTCTCTTGCACAATGTCTCACCATGTTATCTCTTCCACACATACCCTTGCCATTGTGGTACCATCAGTCATCAGGCCCTCACCAATCAAAATATCCTCTAAAACCTTACATGTTCAAAGGTGGAATTTTGGGAAGGTCATTGGATATGTGTGAGCGTTAAACTTAGAACTGAATGCCTGGTCAGGAGGTAGGGCCTGATCAGAAAAGACGGGTCACATAGGACATGACCTGGAAAGTTGTATCTTTTTTTCCTGCTCATCTTTCTACCTGTTTCCTGGTTGCCATAATGTGAGAAATTTGCCTCCACCAGATCTTTTCACCATACTAATTTTGCTTTGAAGCCAGCTATTAGGGAGTAAGTCTTCTGCAAACCATGAGTCAAAATAAACCTCTCTTCTTTTAAGTATGGGCATTGGGTATTTTTTTTAATAGTGATAAGAAAGTAACTAAGACAGATTTTGGTACCAGGGGAGGAGTTGTTGCTGTGATTATGTCTGACCATGTGATTGAGAAGCCTCCCACAAATGATTAGTGGGTGGAGCTTGGAAAGGTTTGCAGATGCCAGCTAGAGAAACCTTAGAATGCTGTAAGCCAAACTTGCTGGGTGATTCTGACTAGAGCTCAGAAAAACAGAATGTTAAGAGAAATGCAGATGGTAAAATCCAGGCTCAGAATGTTTCAATGTGGAATAAGTGCTCTATTAGTAGCTGGACTCAAAACCTGGCAGAAAATTTTCTACATTTTGCCTATATCTGAGAGTGAGGGAGGTGAAATTAAGAGTAATAGACTAGTTAAACTTGCAGAGGAAAATTTTAAAGCAGCCCAATGTTTAGGCAGTGGTGTAAGTATTGCTAACTGCTTTTAGTTAGATCTACAGTGAGAAACAGGAGGGAGAAAAATCCCATTTGAAAAGTTTTCAAGTTTTTCAGGAAGAAAGTGCCTGTAAAAGTTGGATCAAAGGAAAGCATAGTTGCTTTTTTTAAAAAATTAACACTAAAAAGAAGCCAAGTGCTTTGCATGAAAAAAACAGGAAGGAAGCCTGGAGGACTTTTCAGGAATTTTAAGGCTCCACCATCCATAGGCTCTCAGGTATAAAAGCAAATGGCTTCTTTTCCAGATGAGAGGCCCATGGCACTCTGATCCATGAAGGCTACCTAGTGACTGGACCACTCGAAATGGATTGTATGCAGTGGATGGATTCAGCTCACAGCACTCAGCCATCTAAGCATTCAGAAGCTTCGGTAGCCATGACAACATGAGGCCTGGCTACTATTCAGACCCTGGATTGAAGTCCCTGCATCATGTGGCACTGGATTTTTTTCAACAATATCAGAAATGCGCTTTGCTTTTAACATTGTGCAAAACACAAAACAAACATATAGAACTTTGAAAATAAATAACTTCTAAAAGCAATCATAGAACTGATTATTAATACAATATTACAAGGAATAAGAAGATATGGAATGCCTCCATTCACTTTGGTCTTTAGCAAGGTCAAATGGCGGCAAATTTATTTAATAAATTGCATAGGGATATGTAAAAACTTGATAAAAGTGCATTAAAGTTCTATGAAATGATATTTTTATGTGGAAAAATGACCAAATACTGGCAATCCAGTACTGGAAGCATCAGTCTAATTCCTATGTTCATGGTTACAATGTTTTTTTTTTTTTCTTACTATGTTTTCTCTCTTGTTTGTCTTATGAGAAAACACTTAGAGAATAGCCAAATAATGCAAGAAAATCCCCTTTGCTAATGCCCCCTTTTCAAAATGATTACCATTCTCCAGTTTCTCAAATAAGATAATCACACCTCTGTAGGACAGGATTACAACATACTGAGGGCCAACATTTAAGGTAGTGCAGGGATGTAGTATGGTCAAACCATGGGAAGTTTGCTTATCAATGCACTCAGGGAAGCACACACAGTTTTATCTCTCTGGAGCATGTATGAGTGTGACATCTGATACATGATTTTGCTACCATTATTTTGTGCCCTGGAGGTAAGTGAGTCCCAGGATGAGGCCACTCTTGCAGAACTGAATGAGCCCTATTTTCCAGCACACTCCTTGCCTCTGAGGTTCTTGTCATGAAAGATAAGTCTCTTATTTGTCTGAGTTTATTAATGTTAGGGTTTCTTTTTCTTCTTTACACTACAGATGTCATCACTGATGAACTTCACAATGATCTCAAATGACTAATGTCATCTAATTATTCCAATCATATAGATAATCAAACTGAGTGTGTGTGATAGTATTTTAACTGAGAACAATATAGTTTTCCAATATCAGGTCTCATTCTTAACTTCACAGCATAAAAATTCATTTCTTTGACTCATAGTAGGACTACACATAGGATATAATTCTAAAGACCCCCACCCATATGATCCAGAATGATTTTTAAAATGAGGGCTTTGATGAAATATTGCAGCCTATACCCATCAGCTCCTTCAATTTTTCTTAATAAGAGATTGCACATATGTGCACGTACACACAGAGAGTAACAAATACTAAGGCTAGCATCATTCCTCAGGCTTTCCTGCATAAGGCCCAAGCAAAAATTTATACTTGAACTGCAATTATGTTTAAAACATCAGAAAACTGGACAAAAGCAAAGTCAGGATTGAATCCAAGATATAATATATTTGGACATTACATTGTCTAGTCATTTTAAGTAGACATTTTGGATCACCCAGAACCTTTTAATTTTAACCTTCCTTGTTCAAGTACAAAACAAATAACACCACAGAAGAGAGGCTCTCTTAGTGATAAATTTCCATGCAGCCTCCTTCATGACCCTCTTCCTCAGGCTTCCAATAATGGGGTCACCACTTGAGGGACACAGAATACATCACTGAAGCCACTGCAGTCTTTTTGGGTGAGTCAGTTACTGCAGAACTAATGTATACCTCAAAAAGAATGCAAGAGTTGTGGGATCAAGGATACTTCTACCCAGACTTCAAAAGTATGCCTGGGAAGCCAGGTAGCAGTGGCATAAAAGTAAAGCTAAAAGTTTAGTGGAGACTCCAGGAAATCAGAAAAACAAGGAATATGGACCATATGCTGAGGGAAACTGAGTGACTACAGGGCTGCAACTAGCAACATTATAGAGGCAGGGCTGCTCAAGAAGCTATGGAGAGTTCACATCTCACCACAGCTTGCCCCAGGGGCTAAACATGTAGCTATAGGATGCAATGCTTTCCCTGCAGGATTTTCATTTTGCTTTAGTCTCATTCCTCTCTATCCCCTTATTTTTCTTTTTTGGAATGGGAATATTTACCTTGTGATGAAAATATTACAAAGGCTCACTGTCAAGATTTTGCCTTGAATTTCTAAGAGTTTGGAATTGGACTTTTCAGCAATGCTATCAAAGCTTTAGGAACTCTTAGAGATGGACTATCAAAGCTTTGGGAACTCTTAGAGATGAACTCTTAGAGATGGTGCCATTTCATACAGAGAATGGCACCTATATTTTGGAGGTCAGGGCAGAATGCTATGGTTTAGATCTAAAACATCCCCCCAAAGCCTTTTGTGTTCAAAGGTGAGGGTTTTGAAAGGTGCTTAGATCATGGGCATGCTTTACATAGAGCTGAATGCGCTGCTAGGATGTGGGAACCTTTAGAAGAGGTGCATCATGGGAAAGCATGGCCTGGAAAGGTGTATTTATATCCTGGCTCTTCCTCTTCCTCTCTCACTTCCTGGCCACCCTGATGTGAGCAGCTTTCCTCCACTAGACTTCACTATGTGTTTTGGGCATTGGAGCCAAGTTACTATGGACAGAATCCTCTAAAAACTGCAATCCAGAATAAATCTCTTTTCCTTTAAATTGTGCTGGGTATTTGGTCCCAGTGACAAGAATGTGACTAACACAGGCTGAGTGGCTGGAGCTGCCCAGTGCTGGACTTTTAGCCTCTAAAACAGTGAGCTAAGTAAATCTTTCTCTATACATTACCCAGCATCAGATATTAAGTTATAGCAATGGAAAATGGACTAATATAAGCACTGATAATCTGAATAACATTATTCAGATTTTGTTTCATGATAAACTTCACATTAAATCAATTTAATTATACTTTTCATTCTCACCTAGATTTAGTGTCTTTTTTATATTAAAATGGAAATGATCTCTTTGAAAGATTTTGTTTTTATTTCAAAGCTAGAGGTATGTCAAGGAAAAAACTCTAGTGTAATACTACTAATAATCTGGCCAGCCCCACCAGTCTTTATTTTAATCATTGTCATAATCCAAAAGTTTTGATTGGTTGGAAAAAGTAACTTCATAAACATATGCATCAAAAATATGTATCAATCTTCATTAAAAGGTCTGAATATACATTCAGTAGAATTGATTTTGTGAGTCATAAGTTCTGCTTTCCAGAACCTTAGATCTGCTTTTAACTAAAATAAAATGCATGATGTTGAAAGAAATTGAGAAAGAATGAAATAAAGGAAGTCTGGTGTAATGAAAGGATTAAGAGAACTAGAGGATCTCAAAATTTGACCAGCATCAACCTGAACAGACTAGTACAGAAAGTACCTGTAAGTAAGGACATAGTTTTAGAAGGTGGGGGGAGCAATAAATAAACTCATCTGTTTGGAAACATGCTTTACATTGGGTAAAAGACAACTGAGGGTTGTATGAGTATAGGCAGGACAGGACTAGATTTTAGAAGCCTAAAAGGCCAATTTGGAGAGTTTGCACTTGATGAGACAGAGAATAAAATTCATTGCCTATTTGGAGAGGGAAAATGATATTCTTAAAGCAGTGTTTTAAGGCAAATGAATACATATAATGTTAAGAAAAGAAGGAAACTAGAGATTGAGAAATCTGAGAGCTATGAGGTTCAAGAATGAGAGAACAGAATTTTAACACTGATACCTAGAATACAGAGGAAGGCAAAGCATCTGTTTGTCATTTCTAAGGACATCAGGCTCTGAGAGTCCTAAGGCTATGTCAAAATCAGTCTGTCCCCCAATCTGACCATGGGCTGCTGAATAATTAAGGAAGTCTTAAAAAATAGAAATGATTCATCCATCTCAGTAACCTTCAAGCAGACTCAAAAACCAAAATTCTAGAAGTTAATATTATCCACTCAAGACACTCTCATGAGTTATGGGGCAAAGGCAGTCCTAAAACCCATATGACCCTTATCAGTGTGTAAGTATGAAAGCAACCACTGGGCTCCACATTGGATTTGTTTCTGCCAGCCTTCATCTAACAAGACTAAGAGGAAGAAAGAAGCAATCATTCCAGCAAATTGTCATCAATTATTTATCACAGAATAGAAACAGCACACAAACCTTGTAGCCTGGCATTTTGCTACTTATCACGCCAAACTAAATGAAATCCAGTGGAGGAATGGAGAAAAGAGTAAAGGTACAACAAAAAGAAAAAAAAATCATATACACACAATATATTATTTATTTAGATTTTTATATATTATATATGATAGTTAAGATAGTTATATACTAATTTCTATTCATTGAGAAAAATTTGTACTAATATTTTTAGATAATTAAATGCTGATATCTTGTATTGTAAGTAACTAATTTAGAGATAACAGTACACAATGTGTCAACCACTATTGCTGTCTTATCTTGCTTTGAAATTTTGTTTTTCATTTTTTGTTTCTCCTTAAATATAAATAATTGGAAATCCAAGGCTATTTTAGATATTTAGCTCATTGGAATTTATCAATAAAATTCAATGAAAATGCAATAAGATAGTCTAAACTCTGGTTGGTTTCAGAGTATGCAGTAAGACACACAATAAGCACAATAATCTAAAGTTGGAGGGACAGGGTCTCAAATATGATCAATTTCTATCATCTGGTTGGCTGTGTTCTCCAGATAAATGTTTCATTGAATTTTGCTAATCTTTGTCTTCTACCTCCTCTCTGTTCAGTTATATTAAGGGTATATAAAGATCTTGCCATTAATGTATCAAAAGCCTATAGAATTCCTCCTGTGTATTTCAGTAATGTACTGACACATATTTCCAGAGCCTGCAATTAATCAACATCCTGTTCCAAAGTTATTTCTCCCATTATACTACACTTAAAATTGCATTCAACTAAGTCAGCCTATTTCTAAGAAATGAAATAAGTGTTTATGTTGAATTGTTTCACTTAAATGGCCTCTGAAAGTTGTTACCTACTGGTAGGGAAAACAAATATTTTAAAGCAAATTTAAGGGAATTGAATGTATCTATTCTGTGTCTTCTGTGAGGCAAGGAGGCTACAACTTCCCCAATTATATGTATCACCCACGCTGATGTGGCCTCAATTTGTACCTCCCACTAATCTTATCAGTATAAAACAGATTTTTAAAATACCCATTGAATCATTATAGTGCCAGTGCACAGGATCCTGTTAATGAAATCCATCTATCCAGACACAAGAAAAATTAATAAACTTTTTTTACCATTGGAAATACCATAAATAGATAAGAACTAAAAGATGCACTTCTTGTTAGATACTTTTTGGTGTTGTGAACAAAATACAATCTCCTGAGTTTAGAGAAAACTCAGATAGAAGTAATTGGAAAAAGTTTCACCAAGGAATTCAACCAGCTCAGAGAGTGAATTTAAATCAATTTATATGCAAAGGCTTGGCAAACTCTGCCTGTAGGTCAAATCCAGCCAGTCATTTATTTTTGTAATTAAAGTTTTATTGAGACACGCAGAATTATTCCTTCAAATACCATTAAGATTCCTTTCATCTTGAATAACAGGATAAATTGTTACAGATATCATATGACCCCAGAGCCTGAACAGTTATTATCTGGCCTTTGATAGAAAGAGTCTTCCAGCTCCTATTCTAGGGCCAAAGGTAACTATGAATTGAAGATAGGGTTTGTCTAACCTGGGTAAGGTGTGAGTGTCTTAGTTAATTTTCTCATTGCTGAGACAAAATACTTGACATCTAAAGTCAAAGGGGAAAAGATTTTTTTTAGCTCACAGTTTACAGAGGTTTCAGCCCATAATTGCCTGGTTCCAAGGCAGGGTAGTTTGGGAGAGGGTCATTCCAGAGCAAAAATTTCATGGCAGGCAAACAACAGCAAAGGCAAACAAACAAGGAAGCTTAGGGCTAGGTGATGCCAACCAATCAGTGGACTGATTTTATAATCACGCCTTTAAACCCAGAATCACAGTCTAGATCTAGCTACCTCTGAAAAAGCCCCACCTATGACTGTAAAAAGCTCTGGGGGACATCCAGACACAAGCCATATCATTCTCCCCTGGCCCTCAAAGACTCGTGCACATTTAGTCCATCTCCAATAGTTACCAAAGCCTTAACAGTTTCATGATTGCTGAAAAGTTCAAATCCAGAGTCTCCTCTGAGATTTAAGGTGAACTCTTAGCTATGAGCCCCTGTACAAATGAAAAGGAAGTTAAACACTCCCAATGTTCTGTACTACATGATAGACATTATCATTTCAAAAAAGAGAAAATAGAGGGATACAAAAGTATGGGATCAACATAAAACTAATATCCATCAGGGTAAACATTAAGTCCTATAGTTCCATGTCTGACATCTGAGGTAATCTATAACAAGACATGAACCCCAAAGGGCTTGCGTGGCTTCACTTCTATGGCACTTTCAATAGCAATAGTACTCATGGTTTCTCACTGGGCCAGTTCTGCTCCCTTTTTGAAATTTTCCTCAGACAATTCATGGTCCTGGTTTCTCCAACATTCTGGGATCTCCAGTGCACCTTCTGCTTCACCTTCACTGCTTCATACCATGCCCCTTCAAAGGCACCCTACCTGACCATCGAGACCTGCTTTTGAAATCTGGGTGGAAGCCCTCCTGACTCCACTTTTGCAATCTGCATGGACCTAAAACCAACACCGCATGGATGATGCCAAAGTTTGCTGCCAGCTGGAGCAGTGGTAAAGCTTCCTTCTCTTTTTGGTTATAGTGGTTGAGTGTCTGGACTGCTGAGAACTCTGAATCCAATTCTGAGGAAAAGAATACTTCAGACCACCATCATTGTATAACATGGTGCTCTGGGTACTTTTCTTAAAGAAAAGTATTCCATCTTTACAACTCTCAGGCTGCAAATGTTGGAGTCCTGCTGGTTTGTGCCATGTTCTCTAGTCATCAATTTTTGTTATCTTTTTCTAAAATACTTAGCTTTTCCTTGCTAATCTTTTCAGCGACCAGTTTTTCCTTTGTTACATCTTTGCAGAGCACGACTTTACTGGAGCTTCTTCTGTGGCCAAATTCACCATTTTTTCAATCACTCATATAGGCTCTTTGTTCTTGATTCTCAACATAAATGTGGCTAAAAGCCACAAGAATAGCCATGCCAATGCATCAACATTCGACTGCATTGACATTTCTGCTACAAGATTCATCTGCCATCCTTAATCTCAATCTCAGGCAAAGTCCCGGGAGATGAGCAAAATGCAGACAGACTTTTTGCCATGGTATAACATCACTATCTGGAATCTAACAGTCAATGGAAACCTCCTGAAGTTGGTCTTCACCAATAGGTTTTTCTAACAACCTTCTGGTCTTCTTGAGTTTTTTTTTAAATCTTTTATTTATTTGGTACAGAGTCTCACTATGCAGCTCAGACTCATTGTGTCTCAGCTTCTCTAGCACTGGAATTACAGGCATGTACTACCACTCCTGGTTTTGGTGGCCAGCATGGCATGCCTATGGTTCTGGGGCCAGTATGGCATGCAGTACTGGGGATTGAACCTGAGTCCTTGCACTAGCCATGCAGGTATTCAGACTGTCTAGCTATCTCCCCAGGCCCATGTCTTCTGCTTTTCTGAACTCTGACCATAATCTGTCATGAAGAACAGCTTCAGGCATTCCAGCTTTACATTCTCACCTGGCATCTCCAAAACTTACCTAACTCTTCCCTTTCCAACAAGCCAGTTGAGAAGCCTGCTACATTACATGATCATGTACAGTCACGTCAATGACCCTGCTCTCAGTACCTCTGTTTTCGCTACTTTTCTCATTGCTGAGACAAAATACACAACACCCAAGATTAAAGGAGGAACCAGGTTTACTTAGCTCATAGTTTGTAGAGATGTCAGTCTATAATCAGCTGGCTAAAAGCAGGGAGAATTGGTAACAGTATTGCAGAGAAGAAACAGTCCATATCAGCAGAAGACAGAAAAGTCAAGCAAGCAAGAGATCTTAACAGCATCCTTCTGCCCTTTTTATATTGTATGTAGGCTGCTGGAAGTAGGAAGGAGCCAACCCAATTAGTGAACTCATTGAGTAGTCACACTCCTTAATCCCAACATCACACCCTTAAACCCAGAATCACACTCTAGATCTAGCTACCTCTGCAAAAGCCCCACCTATGACTGTGTGAGGCTAGAACCAGCCAGCTAAGAAAAATCCCCTTTTATGACTGCATGAGGCTTTGAGGGAACACCTAGGCACAAGCCATACCTACAACAAAAAAAAAGCAACAGAAAGCAACAGTCTAAAATGGTTGTTTCTGTGAATTGTTTGCTTCCAAAAGTGAAAAGAACAGTAAATGGAAGAATAGTCACGGACCAGACTATAAGCTGTTTTATGCTTAGCTGGTTGGAAAAAAATTATTAATAGTGACTAATGTTTTCAAGTGTATGCTTGGTGGCAAGCTGTGTTAGGCCACGTGTCTCACCTTGTCTCACTTATGCTTCACTATAATCCAGAGAAGGAAAATTATAACTTTCTTTTAAGAAATGAGCAAATGATGCACAGACAATTGAAAGGAGGCTATCCAACTAATAAATGACATACGGGGAATGTGAACCCAGCAGTGTGCCTCCTACACTGTGTACCATGCTGGAGGCAAATATAAAACTTTTAGCATCATCAATCTCTTTGGGAGATTCCATCAATGAGATATCAACTATTGAACCCACAGATTAGTGCAGGATAAAGAGCATTCTTCTCCCTCAGGAGGATCCATGGGAATCCAACCTAGTTAAAGTAACTCAGGATGTTGACAAGTTGGTTCTTTCTAAGGTCAATTAGGAATATTTCTTCCTGCAAAATATAGCAAGATGGGTCATATGAAATTCTGATATACACAGGTAGAGTTAGCTAGTGAAGAAAAAGCAATTTTGGAATCAGAAATGCTCAATTTTTCCTACTAATGAGACCTGTTACAAGTTCAGCAGGTTACATGGGAAACACAGTTTCCAAAGTCAGGGCATCCTCATCTGTCAAGGCGAGTAAGGCACATATCCCCAGGTGACTGTGACCATGATAAAAACTTCTAAGCCCTTAGTACCATGCCTAACACAAGGTAGCAGCTTAATGACGCTATTTACTGTTATTGACTATTTTTACGGGCAAGTAAGTGTTCAACACATAGAAACAAGCAGGTGTTCAATGATTATTTGTAGTCTTATCAAATTTTCATTGGGAAATAGGCTCAACTAATACCATCATCAGATGTTTTTCCACTTGAACAACGTACCAGAACATGGGACTCTTTTGTTGTTGTTGTTCCCCTAGTATCAGAGAATGATCTCTGGCCTTTCTCACTAACATGCATCCCTGTTCTGTTTAACTTTTTTTCTTCTGAGACAGAGTCTTAGTAAGACACTAAGTTGCCAGGCCAAATTTACCATCCTTCTGCTTCAACTTCTCACATGAGACTCTCAAGGATTTGAAATCATCCAGAACACCCGTTCTTCATCTATTATCCCTCCTAAAATTCTATGACTCAAGTTTGTCCAGGTCTACCTTAAAAAATCGAAGTCTCTCCTGATTGTACCTTCCCTCTGGCAAGGCAGATACTGGCCATCTATTCATTGGACTAATTCTAACACAACCAACTGTTCTTCCTGCTTATTGGTACTTTATTATGGTATTGCTGATCTACTTCTAACCACCAATGAGGGCTGCCTGGAGAATGAACTGTGAAATTTATACAATAGACAATACCTACCTGGCCTCCACCTACCTTCATTCTTCCATTTCTCCTGCTTCTCTTGCAATAGAAGCAAGGTTCTTCTCTACCACTGACATGTTGCTCAAGCTATTCTACTATACTTTTGTCTTATTTCACATCCAGGAAATTCCAGAGCTAAACCAAATATTTGAGGCATTTCTAGTGTCCTTTATTATTTATCTAGAAAGTACTGTTTTGTGATCCCTGCAGCTCCTGTCATATATTGTATCTATCTACACTTTGGTATTCTCACATTATATTAAAGTCATGAGTCACATATAAACTATGTAAACCTCTAAGTCAAGAACTTGGTCTCATTTGACTTTGTATCCTCATATGGCTTTCTTGCTTCACGCTAATTATCAGTAAATACTGCCTAACTGGTAAATTAAGTGATAATTAATGCTTGTACATCTTCAAAGATTTTAACAACATGCAAAAAAGCTTGAGTCTAAGTCAATGAGAAAGTGTGCATTTCCCTTGTTACTGTATTGTGCTGTGTGCAGTGGGAATGTAAAGTCAAAAAGGAATAAGATCATTCCTCCAGGCATTTAGGAAAGGGCACAAATGATCATTAGACCCTGAGTTTAGATCGGATAAAGACACGAAACAGCTGCCCACATCCTCTCTGGCTTCCAAAGGTATTTCAAAACTAATAGATAATTGCTAGGTTTTCAATACATGGAAACAAACTCTTACTCTGAAAATTCATCCGAATAAATGGAGCATTTCTTTGCTTTCTTCAATGTTTTATAATTAGATATTCATACGTCTTTTCCTTTAGGACACAAGAAAACAAAAAGAAGTTTAAACTACTTTCACCACTGTATGTTCAGAGAGTCCTGAAAGAATATTTTCATTTGTTTTTGCATATTGAGTTATAATTATAATTGCTTCATAACGAAATGTCATTTTATGAATTTCATCTCCTCCTGATGGTTCTCTCTTTTTCACAGTGCTGTGTAAAATTGTCCAATTTGTCTTTATTCTCTGTACCAGGGCTGCTTCAAAGAACAGTAATTAATATTTGGAAGATGACAACTAATACATATTCAAAGTAAAAAAAAAAGGTATTTTAGAGGATGCCAAAGGCTAAAGGCCATGAGCTTTATACGTACTCTTCATGGCTTCATATCTAAGCCCTGAAATAGTCAAAGGAAACAACAAAAGCAGAGATAATTGATAATACTCAATAATTCCATCACTGAGTATGGTGTCTTTTTTAAAAGTTGGCAAATGAAAAGATAAAAAGATTCAACCCTACTTATTTTTTATTGTTTTATTTATAATGCCTACCACAGTTCTTAGCTATAGGGAGTCCTCAATAAATATTCATTGAATAAAAAGGTGAGTGAAGAGTAGTACAAAAAAAGAGCAACACAATACAGTCCCTGTCTTTAGAAATATAATCTATAGGCAAGAAAAAGTTAAATTTAAATTATCTTCAAGGGGTAAGAGGACAGTGAGACATGTTGAGTCAAGAGGAAGACTGAAAGCTAACAGATAACCTTTGCCACATTCAGCCAGCGCTCACTTTCCTAAGTAAAGAAGCCATTTGCACCAGTTCACCAGGGAAAAGACACAGATGCACAATGAAAACAAGTGAGTCTTTTTTATGACTAGGTAAAATGGAAGTTCTAATAAAGGCAAAAGCAACATGACTTAAAATTCTCCAGAGAGTTAGAGCGACCTGCGAGCAACCCAACAAGATCTTCTGGCTTTGTTCCCCCACCTTTATTTATGATATATCATCATGTGTCATCTGTGTCACTGTCATTATGAATCAGAAAAAGTTTTAATTGGATAAAGAGACTTTCTTCTCAGGTATTAACTATTCTTTGAAAGTAGAAATAATGGTATTTATTGAGGTAACAGGATTGAACTTTAGAGCCAGAACTTGGAGTTTAGGAGGGGATCAGAGCATTGGGTAGGATTGATATGGGGGATTCAAGGGTCATTAATGAAGTTCTGAGGAAGCTCCGATTCACATAGAAGGTAAAGCTTTTCTTGAGGATGTGTTTTGAATATGACTATTTATTAATTTGGATGGAGGATGTGGCATAAGTATGTCAAACTAGCTATTTTCTCCTGTTTGCTCTTTATATTTATATCTAGTTCAGAATCTAAAAATTAGTAACAACTCATATTAACTGAATATTGAATATGTATAAGTTTGTTTTTTATAGTTTATCTAGCTCAGCCTTCAGTATTATTATCCTATTATCCTTGTCCTTTTTTTTTTTTGATAAGTGAGAAGAAAAACAAACTGCTACTTGAAGATAACAAAAATTTTCCAAGGTCCTAAAATTAGTACATAATGGTAATGGTATTTGTACAGAGGCAGTTAGATCCCCAACCCTCCACCCTCCACAAGTTTCTTATATTGCATAATCTCTTTGTATAGGCTCAGTAATTGAATAAATAGTGCTAGGTGCTAAGTTACATGGGTCACCCAAAATTTATATATTGGAAACCCTCCACTGAAACAGAAGAGGGGTGTTTAGATTATGAAGACTTCATCTAGTGAATAGATTGATGCCATAAAAAGGGCTTGTCGTAGTGTGGCTCACCCTCGTGCTTAGCTCCAAGTAAGGTCATAGTAGTGTCTTCTCCCCTCCCAAGATGCCATCATAGAAGCAGAAAGATAGGGCCCTACCCTGCCAGTGCCTTGATCATAGACAGCCTCGCCTCCAGGACTGTCACAAATAAATTTCTGTTCTTAATACATTATCTCATTTCAGATATTCAGTTATGGCTGAATAAGCTTTTCAGCACCAAACACTTTTCATATTGCATCTGTTGACATTAATCTAAAAATGGCCTCCCAAGCGTGACCTTTTACTTTGTAATATTAACAAAGCAAAACGGAACCATAACCTTTTAACTGAGGTGTGTAAAGGCAAAATTTAATTTGTACCATTTTACTGCACTTGTGGTAGTGCATTCTTTATAGCGTATACAGAAGCTCTAACCTCTCCCATGTGAGCTGCATGTTTTGTGGTCTGAAAAACTGAGAGTGACTATTAAGAAGAAAAATAATTATATCATTTGAGGGCAGAAGCCAGTGTCTAAGTGAGACCATGGAGATGAAATTTTAATATGATGGATCTTATTTCTGCAACATCAATACCTTATTACAAGAATCAGTTCATCATAACAGTAGTTTGCCACAATTTGACATTGTAAAAAAACCTAGATGCTGCCACTCTTAACAGCTTATTTATTGATTACCTCTTTATTTCCTTTCTCAAAGGGAAGAACAAAAGTGAGATATAATGAACTCTCCAGGGGGAACACAAAATGCTATTATTTTCTTGAATAGATATTGTTCAAAGACCTCTTCTGTCTGACAGTTTGTATATGATAATCACATTTTCTGAGTAAAAACCATAACATATAATGCATTGTTTAAAAGCAGTTAAATGGTTAGTACCATCAAGGCAATTCTCAGGTTGGATGAGATATGATGTAAATATAACATAGGTCTTGTACTAAAAATCCTTAGTATCATTTTGGAGATATAAGAACTCACTCAGGTGCCAGACAAATAGCTCAGCAGATTAAAGCATCTGCAAGCAGGTGCAGGGGCCAAGAGAATGAGACTGGGTGTGGTGGTGCACATCTGTTATCCCAGCTCTTGGAGGTTGTAAACAGGTGGATCACTACGAGTTCAACCTAGTAGTGAGACCCTGAACACCCTGTAGACCCTTCCCTAAAATACACACACAAAAAGAAACAAACAAACTCAGGAATTTAAAAAAAATCCCAAACTCTTATGATTACTATAAATGACAACAGACACTGCACAATACAATATAAATCCTCAGTCTTCCTGGAATAAATAATATATTTAAAAATATAAAGCATACGGGCCTAGGGAGATAGCTCAGTAGAATAAGCACTTGCTTGGCAAGCGCAGGGTCCTGAGTTTAATCCCTGGTACCAAAAAAAAATTTATATATATATATATATATATATATATATATATATATATATTACCATATGTGTATTGAAGTGACAGAAAATAAACAAAGAAATTAGAACAGTAAGCATCATAGACCGAGTAAATCCCCCAATTATATGGAATCCAATACCTAAAGGCTGTTCTATTTAAAAGAAAAGAGATCCATTGCAAATTTAATTGCATTATGGATCTTAAGATGAGAAGATTATATTGGATTACCCAGCTGTGGTACAAATTTTATCCCTATTGTCTTTAAAAGAGAGCAGTAGAGGGAGATCTGAAACACACAGAAGAAAAGGCAGTCACCATCGAGACAAAGACTGGAACTATGCGACAACACGCCAAAGTGTGCTAGGGGCCACATGAAATTGGAAGAGACCAGAAAAATCTCCCCTGAAGTTTCTCAGGAGAGTTTCTCCCTCTAGATATGTGGATTTCAGCCTGTGATGCCTATCTCTGACCTTTCTAATTTCAACAACTGGCAGAGGATAGATTTCTGTTTTCCTAAACCACCTAGCTTGCAGTTCTTAGTTACATTAGTCACAGGAAAGTAATAGTCATAATTAGGTGCAAACATAGCATCTATTTTTCTATTTTTTTGATCTGAGTAAAATATAATTTTGAAAACTCTCTTTTTCACGTATCATGAACAGAAACAGAACCCAGGGAAATACTAAAATATGATAACATGGAAATAAAATTGACTTTTTCAGAACTTTTTTAAACATTTCAGATTTCTCAAGAAATTATAAGCTTCAGTTGCCCTTAAATTCTCAACATGGAAAAGCAAGTTAATTCCAGCTTACAGAACCCTCAACTCTCTCCTGTTGCTGCCTGAATGGGAGAGCTTTCTACAGGCTTCAGGACAAGTAGAGGCTTCAGTGAGGTCAAAACTACTGACACCCTTTCTAGAATCATGGAATGAATTCATATCTGGTAACCCAAACCACTAATTTGGAAACAACATTGTGCAATATAGCAACCATTGTTGAATTCTTATTACCTTGTTTAGTGAAATTTTGTGTTGTTTCTAATACTGTTATTATTAATAGTTTGTACTGTTTAAAAATATGAACACTAAGAATGAAACAACATTAGAAAAGAAAAAATTGAAACTGTGAAAGCATTATTTTTTATAAAACCTTACTCCTAAAAGAAAAATGGAAAGTAGAAACTACTGCATTCAGTATCTATTATAGCCTAAGATCTGGAGAATACACATTTAAAACAGTAATCTTATAATAGTTCAAGATTTTTTTTGAACTTTCCATTAGTGGGTATTAAGGCTAAGAATTGACTGTTTAAAAAGTGAGTTGATTGATCGATGGATTAACTGATTCATTGCAGGGCTAGCAATCAAACTCTGAATCTTAAACATGCTAGACTATCTTCTGAGCTTTCAGTATGCTTTAGTTTTACAAAAGAAAAAAGAAAATCCCTGTTCATTTCACTTATGGAATCAAGAAGTGATGATTAGAATAATTACTGAAGATTTACTTAACACCTGCTAGACATATAAATCAATTGAAAAGGTTTAATGTGAATTTAAAGCAGGTATTATAAGTGAACAGAAGTTAATACATTATAGTAGTTTTTTTCTTATAAATGTTTTGAGATTTGCAAGCAAATATTGAATAAAATATTTTAAAATTATTATTATTTTTTATAGTTGATAAACCTGGTTGGATTTATTGACAATTTTCATCATATATGTTTTTTATTTAATATATTCCTCCAAACTAATACCACAAGTTACTTAAATATATGAGAGTTAGGGCTGGAGAGATAGCTCGGCAGTCTAAGCAGCTACCTGGCAAGCACAAGGTCCTGAGCTTGATCCCTGGTGCAGCCTGCCCTGCCACGGGCTGTGCCCTGCCCTGAAACTAGGTGTGGTGGCACACTCTGGAATCTCAGTGCTGGGGAGGCTGAGACAGGAGGATCACCACGAGTGCAAACTGCATAGTGAGACCCTGTACCAGCAAAAAATTAAAACTAAAACTAAAAATGATATGAGTTACCTAATACTTATTCCATAATGCAAATGAAATATTTCTTATTGTAAGTATAAAATATCTGGCCTTCCTAATTTCTGTGTCCTAAATCATTGTTGTTGAATAAAATTCATATTTAAAATTTCCAAAGGCACACCTCAGTCTTTAAAAATATAACTGTTAAGTATCTTATGATGTATCCATTTTCATTACAGGCACATCTCAATGAGGCTGGTAGGTCTTCTATGGACAGTTTTCACCTGCATTTTTTGCAACTATATTTAGATGTAACTTACATACACTAAGTTATTACTTTAAACAGACATTTGAATGACTTTTAACCAAAAAAAAATGCACTTTGGAAAACACTGTAAGATATCATACCAAAAGTCTCCTTTCAGTCTTTCTTGGATAATCTAACACCTCCACCAGTCCTAGGTAATCACATCTTCTGTTGCTCGACAGCAGGTTGTTCTTTTAAGGTTCATATAAATAGAATATATAGCTACTTAAATCTAGTTTATTTCACTCAGTCTATTTCTAAGATTTAACTATGTAGTTGCATATATTAATAGTCTTTCTAATTGCTAAGAATTCTATCATATAGGTAAAATGTTACTTATTCATGTCTCTGTGTAGTCAAACATTTTCTTTGTGGCTATGGAGCCATAAGGTAACTATATGTTTAATTCTAGTTTTTTAAATGGTCAAGCTGTTTTATTCAGCATCCTAAAGTGTTTGTACTTGTTTATAGTCTTAGTTCCAGCTTAGAGAGTTTTAGCTGTACCATATCCTTGCCAGTATTGAGAGTGTCAATCTTAAAAATTTTGACTATGCTATTTGGTATGTAGAAATACTAGACAATTATAATTTTAATTTTTATTTCTTTCACAAATTAATTATATTAAGCAACTGTCCATGGGCTTATTGAACATATATATCTTTTCTTATGAAATTCTCATTCAAATCAATTATAGAACTATGAATATCCTTTTTTATTATTAATTTTATTGAAAAACAAATAGCAATGAGACAGTTTCAAAACCGATTAGAACAGTTTCAATAATTAATACATTGCACATTGTTTTCTTCAGAGTGGTTTTTCATAGTATAAGATGCAGACATGATATCCTGTCCAAACACTATTAATACAAATGTTTCTTCTCATTGAATTAAGAGAAAGTAGTTGTATAGCTATCCAAACTATTTTGTATATACAGATACAAAATGGTCCTTCATTTGTATCCCCTTTTTTTTTAGTTTTGTCAGAGATGGGTATTTCATTGTCATTTAAATATTGTAGGTGCATGAATTCAGC